>JAODKF010008072.1:0-27803 GCA_026779585.1 Mormyrus proboscirostris
AAGAGCAGACTACAGCGCATCATCCACTCTGCTGAGAAGACAATCGGCTGCAACCTTCCACCCCTACAGGACCTGCACGAGTCCAGGGCTCTGAAAAGAGCAAGAAGGATTATGGCCGACTCCTCCCACCCTGGTCACAAACTCCTTCGGACTCTCCCCTCTGGCAGAAGGTTGCGGTCGATTGGGACCGAAACATCACGGCATAGGAACAGTTTCTTCCCCACCGCGGCCCGCCTTATCAACAAGGCCAGGAACACTCACTCAAATCCCATTTCCCTATCCTAGCACAAGTATGCACTGTCTTACATATGTATATATTCCACTGCTGAATTATATTCCACACACACACACTAACTATTTATATGTATATTAGTACCTGAACATACCCATGTACATATATATTTATATATTTATAAACTTATATACCTGTATCAACCTCCTCAACTCTGGCACCAACCACCAAAGCAAATTGTATGTGTGAACGTACTTGGCAATAAACCCGATTCTGATTCTGAAAACGTTAGATTATTCATATCTCTTGTGTATGGTCGCGAAACCTCTCTTGCACTAATATCAGTCTGCACATCCACTTCAGTGGCCTCTATAATGGAGCATATTTAGCCACTGGCTCATTTGACCATGCTGTGCAAAAATGCAACTGGGGGCCCAGATAGCAAAATTATGCTGGCTCCGATGTGTAGGAATTATTAGCTCAGGTAATTTTAATATGTCCACCAATATGTTTTGACATTAATTAAAATTTAATTAATTGTTATTTAATGCTGATTATTAACCAATTGTTTTGCCGAATGATCGGCTTCTCCAAACTCAATTGCTGTATCCCCGTGAGGCCATTAATGTGAGACTTAAACGGGATTCACTAATTATCAGTATTGCTTAGTAACCTGGGTTAGAAGGCTCGTCCAGCAAGCTGCATCACCAGGTAATGTAAACGATTGGTAGCAAAGCTCCCCTCACGGCCGATGAGAGTCTCGCGATATTTTAGGCGAGTTTGAGATTTCAGAGTGTAGTAGCTAGATCGCACAGAGGCAGGGACTATTGTGAGCACTCAATGAACGGATGCAGAAGGTGTGTAAAAGACATGCATTTATTCCTAACTAACATAAGACAGACATATTACACCTAACATAAACAACAACACGAAATGACGGAATGGCAACAAACAATATAATTATGAAAATGCAATGACCGGATTTAAATGAGTAACTGTAAAAGGGAAATACTGTTCTGCAAAGTAAGCAATTTGTGGAAACCCGAACTTAGAGTCACGCAGCAGGTTAACAGAACAGCTCAGGTTGTTAGGATAAGAGGAAGTTGGTTTACTTGGTTGCAGAAAAGGGGGAGGGGTCTTGGTAGTTGGCTGCAGAGGCTGATGAGCAGCTGGGGTGTTGGCACTTCAGGATGGCGCGGCGTTGGAGCAGTTTTGGAGTGGAGCCCCTTTGATTCTCTCTCCTTGGGAAGCTTTGTCTGGGTTGCAGTTTTCTGTGCCGCTGGGCCTTCACCGACCAGGCTTCAGGAGGGCTTCTTCTGAGCTTCTCTTCTCCTCAGGCTGATGGTCTTTCTTCTCCCGGCTGATGGCCTTTCTCGCTGCTTCCCCCTCCTTTCCTCTCCTCTCCTGGCTTTGTTCTGAGGTGCCAGGGTTTTATGGTCTAATGTTCATACATAGGGATGACCAGGAATTCGACTCCTGGACCAATGGCTGATCATCCATTTGGTTCGGCTTTCAGAAGGGGGTCTGTATCAGTTCTTTTGGAATTTATGGCCAGACTGATTCCACTTTACTGATGATTTTCGTTAGGCTGGTGTAACTTCTGATACATACAATTTTATGGTAACCACTGACCAGATTTAGAATCAGTAGTGATTTTCCATCAGTTTGATACCAAACATGTCATACCAGCCTAGCGGCTCACACCCCATGCCACATGTATTAATAAATTAGAAATTACTTAATACAATGCATGTTACTGACTCACATCAGTATACGCTGTGGGTGTTTTGGGTTGCATCCCAACAGATGTAACACTTGGTACAGACATTACATGACATATTCACCTTCAGACAGCACACCTTATCCTTATATAGGTGTGGCCGTTAGTGTGTGGTAATACAAATTTAAGTCGTACATCTGGAACAACATATTTTGGTTGGTGTGGCTTGTCCCACTTGATCTTCTCTCCATGGATAACATACATTTTAATCCAGTTCCTCATAATGTAGCATGGTAGAACACAAAGAACTTGCTAACGGGACACAAAGATCAGATAAGGGCCACCGAGGAATGTGGAAGAAAAGGGAGGGGAGTTTGTTACACAAAGAAAGGAGAATCTCTGAAAGTTAGGACACACTAAGCTACCTGCTTATACTATTCAATTTTATGTGACGTTAGGTGCCGGGAGGCATTCTACCCACTTAGTGAACTGACAGATGACTGTGAGGAAGTATTTGTTCCATCAAGCTGATCTCGTCAGGGGTCCTACCCAATGAATTTGCAGATCTGACCACGGCAAATTGGTGCCCCGTTGCTGCAGAGGGGCCTTGTGGTTTGGGTTTGCTGGTTGGAATTAGCAGCAGACCAGACATCCCTTCACATATTCTGTCACATCCTGTTGCATGTAAGGCCAGTAGGCTACTTGACTAAGTGCCTCGTAGGTTGTTTTAGCAATGAGGTGTCCTGCACAGGGTGCATCGTGGGCATACAGTAGCATGACCCCCCCTTTGTGCCTGAGGGACCACAAGCCAGGGCGAAGTGTGGGCATCAGGGACATAAAGAAGTACGCCCCCGGCAAGGCGAAGAGATGGTAAGATCGTTATCAGGTGACGGAGCTTTCCCTATGAGGAGAGGAATGGACTCAAGTTGGGAAATGTATACAGGGTGCATTACATTCATGGGGCCAAGGGACAAATTGAGAGGGATCATGTGATCCATCCTGGTGCCCACTGGTGAATATGCCTGCATGTCCAAAGAACATTTCCTCGGCTGGAGGTGTTTGCTCTTCTGGGTGGCTAGGTGCTGCACCTGGTGGAAGAGACTGGCTGACATGAGGGTGATGTCTGCTGCAGTGTCGATGAGGGCCTCGAAGGTGAGAACATTTTCCAGGGTGACGGAGAGGTAGAATTTCTTGGCTAACCCCCTTTCCACCAGGTTACCCAGGAGTCGTATCACAAGGGCCTGGCCAGGAATTGGTGAGGCATCACCACAATTGGGTTGGTGCTCTGAGTCAAGGCACACAACCAGGACAGTGTTCTTGGGCACCGGGGGGGCTCATGCCCTTAGTCAAGCTCAGTGCTGGTGGCTGCAACATCAGGTGCTCTTACTAAGCAGCTCTTTCGAATTGAGGTGGGACTTCTTCAATTGTTCCAATATCTCTGGTAGGGAAGGCCGATGGCTGTTGAGTGTCATCTGGGGCTGACATCTGAGGGAGTTTTTGGGCATTGTCTGGTATGAGTTCAGGTGAGGGTTGTGGGGTCCTGCGTGATTTGTTCTTCCGTCTTCGTCTTGGTTTCCCTTTATTAAAAGAGCGCCGTGTCTCCCACTGGTCCGTCTGCGTCTTTGACTGCTGTGAAAGTGGACTAGGGTAATGCTCACTATGGCCTGCTGCTCTCCAACCTTGGTCGTGGAGTGGTGGTTGAGGCTGAGGATAGCCACCTTCCAACACCAGGTTGGAGTCTGTAGTGCCAAGGTTCAGCACTGCCGGAGCTTTAGTTGCTTTCTCGGCTGCTGCTCTTTGTTTGTGGTACACCTTGATCGCCAGGTCTCGCAGTTGTTGACTTGTCATGGTGCGGGGACAAGCCATGAGCCCCAGGTAGTGGTTAATGGTTGGATGGAGATTCTGAAGGAAGAGAGCCTTGAAGTTTGCATCTTCTTCCATGTCTGGCTCATTTCTGGACCCAAAATATGCTTGACGAAGGTGATTGTAATAGGACTGGGGAGCCTCCTGTCTGCTCTGCTTGACTTCCATGACGACAGCAATACCTTGTTCCGACTCAGGATCAGCAAACTCTCGAATCAGGGCTTTGTGTAGCAGCTTGGAGTCGGCCTTGATTCGACTAGGCTGTCGATCCCGGAAGCTGCGGACCTCCAGGCTAGATGTGATCCTGATGAGGCAGATTCTGTCTTCATTGGTCACATTGTTAAGTCTTTGGAGGTGGCAGTCAATGTCTTGGAGGTAGGCATGAATGTTATGGCCTCCTCTGGGATTTGGGGTAAACGTGTTGATATTCCGAGCTACTTTATCAAGCTCCTTTGTGGTAACCCGGTGCTGGTATCGCTTCGGTAGGCCTGTTTCATCTGGGGTGCCTTCTTTGAGAGAGACCTTCCAAGCGCTTGGTGTCAGTGATGGACAAGGCGGTACCTTGTCCGCATGAGAGGTCCCACACAGTCTGAGTGCCTTGGGGGAGACAGCATTGTTGGAGAGGAAGTCAGTGCCATCGCTGAATTGTAGGAGGCTCCGAATTCTGAATTCACCTCATATGCTTGTATTAGTTCTCCTCTCATCCAGTGAATCAGCCCAATGTTTTGCTCTGGCATTGGTGAGCTGTTCTTGGGAACTGATCAGTTGGTGATTCAGCTTGTGCAGGCATCTCTGTGTCTCGGCCAGATGGTTTTCCAGGGTCTGAATCTGACTATTATTGTCTTTGAGCTCTATGTGAGCTCTGTCCAAGAGTGTTTCGGCTTTATCCAGTCTGGCTTCAAGGTTTTCTCTGGTGGCTCTGGCTTGCTGGTCAGCTTCAGCTCTGAGCTCTTCCAGGGCACATTGGAGCTTTTTGCTTGTGTGAGGCATCTCACCTTCTTCTGTCCCTTCCTTCTCATGGGACGGAGACCTTCTCAGTTGAAGTTCTTGCAGATCAGATTACCCCTGGGTTGGGCTCTGTTGTACAACTCCGCTTTGACCAGAAAGGGGACCTCTAGCAGGTTCTGCTTTACTTGTCCCTATGTCCCTATATGAGGTGTTGCAGTGTCAAGCTAGTCATGTAGGTGGAGAGGTTTGAATGCTGTCAGATGTCCCTCCTGAACAGGGCACGTCCCACAAGCTCAATATAAGCTAAGCAGGCCCGGGTCCGGTTCCCACTCCCCCGATCCCCAGCAATGTCAACTTGGAAGGGGGTGTTCTGTACGCACAACTGAGACAACCCAGGTGGGACTCAACTTATCGGCTGCACTACCTGAGACCTGACTCGACCAAGGCTGGCAAAATAGACTTCAGGTGTCACCCACCCTAGTGAGAGTCCAAGCTAGGGTCGTTCTCAGAACTTACCCTAGACGAGGTCCTGTTCAAAAGTTGTAATGACCGCCTGAGGTACCTGTCAGCCTTGCCCTTGATGAGTCAGCGGGTGCAGCTGGGCTGGCTCGCTTTTGGGCGTCCAATTGCTGAGAACTCCCCTTCGGTTCTGACAAACTGTATGATCGCAAGCAGTGACAACAGAATCACAGGCAATCTAAACTAACAGAGAGCGAATGGTAAGCACCTAGTACCAGAAAGAGCTCAACCGATCACTTCCAAAACCTCAACGACTCTCTGATGTGATTGCGTATGGTTTGCTGTTATTAATAGTGATTGATCTATGCAAGTCTCCTTCTTGTGGAAAAGGGAGTGAATAAAAGCATAAAATTAAATAAAATCTGAAATAAATCAAAAAGGTACAGCAGAAATCAAACCAAATTAATTGTGTTTCTTATTTAATTGTAAACATAAAATAGTTATGCAGCAATAACCTCATTAGATGCTAATTTGTTGTGATCAAATTGATTTGGTCCTTGAAGTCGATTCCTGCATTCAGGCAAGGGCCTGCGTGTCCAATTATGTGTGTTGGTATTACCGGTGTTGACCACTAGAGACCCAACTCAAATATTGTTATACTACTATGGCTGATCAGTAGAGGTGCAATTCCAGAAGGGAGTGGTACTTCTTTGTCTGACCACTAGAGGCGCACTGGGGTGTTGTTCTCCTTTGTGAGGGTCCCAAGCAAATGTGCCTAAGGGGTAGGGTCACTGGTGACCCAGGAAAAAACAATGGCGTCAGGCAGGTGAGGTCAGAGCTCTGACCTTTTTAGGGTTAGAGTGGCGTTCGCTGACTGCACTCGTAACCAAGGAGGTAGCTAAGCGATTGCCAACTGTGGTGGCCAAACACCAGGCCACACTTAAGTGAAATGGGTAAATGCACACGCACCTTCATTTATCCTTTTCATTTAACACACACTGATTTGCAATTACTTTAGTAATTGGTTTAAGTACATTTGTTCTATTTGTAAGTGCGCACATTTAGTGTACTGATGTATTTTTATCAATTCATTTCTATCTGTGTTGTGATTAATGTGATTAACTCTTGTTTCTTTGTACTGGTTTATTTACTTGCTGTGATCCCTGGGAGTAACCCGACAAAAGATGGTGGCTAAGGCTCAGAGCAGTTAAATGCCTGAAGATAATTGGACTGCACCACCAGTTCCTGCTGGAGAGGGGGGAATTTGTGCTTAGTCAAATTAGTGTTTATTTTATTAGATATTTGTAATTAAAGTTTAGTTATATTGATTTCTTCCTTAATGTTTAGTTTATCCACAAACTGGACTGCAGTGTCGTGCTTTATAGTTAGTGTTGTATTGGGTTTAGTTACGTCCTATTGTTCCCTTTGGTTTGATCAGGCAGTATATATTCCCTTGCGTGTCATTTGTTGGGGGTCACTTATGTTTGTTTGTGTAGCCGGTTAGTTTGTTGGCGGCCGACATGGCACCGGAGGCGACGCCGAGGAGTGGCACCAAGGTACCAGGGGGGGACCCGAAGGCGACTGGTGACCCCGAGCCGCAGAACTCGCAGGCGGCCCCGGAGCCCCAGCCAAAGCGCGCGATTGCGAGCCAGGGGGCAGGGTGGGCGGGACCTGGGCCCGACGCCTGTGTCCCCATCCCTTACAGGACACTGATAGGCGGGGTCCCACAGGGCGTTGGTCCTGGATGGGCCTGGGGGCCGGAGTCCACAGGCAGGCCCCCGAGGGGTCCCACTTGAGCTCCTCCTCCTCACCGGAGGGAAGAGCCGGGTGTTGATTGTCCGGGACCTCCTCGGGGGCCGGGGTCCGAATCTCCAGCGCTGCCGCAGTGAGCGTGAGTGGCCTTCACTATCTTTAGCCTTCCAGAAGGATAAGGGCTTAACAGCTCATTAGAACAAATATTGAGCATGGAATACGTGACGAGACGGAAGGTACAGAGAGGGGGGGAAAAGGCCCAAACGAGCTATAAAGGAATCAAGCTGACGCATATGATTGAGCTTCCTACTGTACATGGTACCCAGACCCCAAAAAACATCTATCGATCAGTGACATGACAGAGTCATAAGAGAGTCCCTGGCTCGTGGGGAAGTTGTTCTTTCCAGTGTATACTGAAAAGTCCACGGTGTACCCATTGCTGGAATCTGCATGCACAAATGACTTGAAACCCCAGTTGGTCGGTTTGTTCCTCATGTACTGTGTTATTCCAGTATGTCCTTTGCAACTTCCGTTCATCCACAGCAAGACTCCTGCAGGGATGATAGAATGCCTTACAGGCATTCTGAATGGTGTGCACGAGGGGCTTGATCCGGAACAGTCTGTCGTGATCTGAGGTTCCCTTCTTGGCATCATTCTGTCTGTACTCATCTGGGTCGCTTAAGTGAACATTCCAGGATATTGTCCGATACCTGTCCCTCAACATCACCTGTAACAAGAATAAAATGGAAAACAAGTTTATAATCTGCCGTCAAAGTACAGACATTGCAAAATGCAGTTTAGAACACTTTCTGAAACATTATGAAAGTACATAGTAAGCAATGCAATTGTTTTATCTGATCACCAAATGTATCTGGATCGCGTTTCTCCAGTGCGTTGTTCAGCAAATTCCCATGCGAATGCAAGCTGAATACGCGCTAATGCGGATAATGCAGAATGTGAATAGTGATCTTCAGGTATGGCCAGAACTACACACCCTCGATGTAAAACAAAGAAAGGTGACATGGTTTTTTTTTTTGCCAATTTAACATAGTTTAAAAAATTTTAATACTTCTGACAACTGACGTTTTGAAAAGAAGATGGATTTAGTCAGGGTTTTCTCACGATTCTACACAGATTTACGCAAGACATAAAATGAAATAGAGTGTAATGTTATATCAGAATGCAGCTGCTCGACTTGTGTTCAACCTTCCCAAGTTCTCCCACACCACTCCTCTGCTGCGCTCACTACACTGGCCTCCTATGGCTGCCCGCATCAGATTTAAAACATACAAAGCCAAAAATGATCTGGCACCATCCTACCTGAAAGACCTCATCACACCCCGCACTGCACCACGATTTCTCCGATCATCCAGCACTGCTTGACTGGTCCCACCTCCCCTCAAGGCACAAGGAAGACACATCTCTCAGCTCTTCTCTGTTCTGACACCAAGTTTGTGGAATGAACTCCCCCTTGATGTCAGAGTCACTTAATATCTTCAAAAAAACGACTTAAGACACATCTTTTCCAGAAATACCTGAATTAGCACTTCTGGTATTAAACTCTGAGCTCTTCTTAAAAAAAAAAAACCCTGTTCTTTTCCAACAGAGTATTAGATTGCGGGTATTCATAGCCTCAGCTTTACTGAGCTAGTATCGAGGAAAAATTCATAGCAGAGTCTTAAAGCACTTATGTAAGTCGCTCTGGCTAAAGGCATCTGCCAAATGCTTTAAATGTAAATGTAAATATCACAAAATAAGTCAGTAAATATAAATAACGTGTGAACTTACCCGTGACGGGAAAAAAACGGAAAATATGTTGTTTCTCTGCCAGTAGTCTGTTACGTCATCCAACTTCATCATGGCCATGTAGAATATCAGTCCAATGTATTTGTAGAACTCAGCAACTCCAATGTCCACCCATCTGTACTTTTCCCCTCTTGCAACATTCCTGGCAGCCTGCTTGTTGGTGTTCTGGCAGAGGGTGCTCACGGCATCCTCAGAAAAGAACAATCTGAAGAGACTTGCAGGAGTATGACTGTCCCTTCTGCTTATAGCTGCATGCCAGGCTCCCTCACTGGCAGAAACTGCAGCGGCGATGGAGCCACATCGCCATCAGTTTCTCCCTTCCATGACAGTGGATTCAGCTGACACCGTGACTTCTTCACAGTTACAGGTGGAATGTTCTCCGTGTCTCTGTAAAATAAAAAGTGAAAAACTGTGAGCAGTCGCTATAGAAAATGATAAATATGACACAGTGCCTATGCAGAGTTTTTAAAATAAAATAATTCACTATTATTAAAATAATTCACAAAGCGAATTTAACTTACTCATCAGAATTGTCTTCCACGGCATCGATTCATTGCTCAAAGTGGCAACGTTCTTCCTCACTGTCTCACTACCTTTATCCATGGAGAAGTTGCTGTTTTCGTCGCTCTCCATGGCAAGGCTCTCCTGAACCTGGCGCAAAGCTTCAGCAACAGAAAAGTATGCCTGTGCCATGTTGTAGCCGATTAGTGAACTACCCAGACATGTGCCCTTGTTTATACGAGTCACAAGGGGGCATATTCACACATTTCTTTACCCAATACTAACTGTCGGATTATAATGTAGTTATCATGTGAATAGCGCAATTTGCAAGTGGATGGGCGTTCAGAGCTGCTTCGAGATGCAGACGCTTAGGTCAGTCATTCTTGTTCTTTTTATTCACAAAGCTGTAAAAATATAAAAAAAATGTGGGTTCCCCCCCACAGTCCGAAGACATGCTGAGGCTAATTGGAGTTGGTAAATTGCCCATAGGAGTGCATGTGTGTGTGAATGGTGTGTGAGTGTGCCCTGCAATGGGCTGGCCCCCTGTCCAGGGTTGTTCCCTGCCTTGTGCCCGTTGCTTCCGGGATAGGCTCCGGACCCCCCGTGACCCAATAGGATTAAGCGGGTTGGAAAATGGATGGATGGATGGAATTTCTACCTATATGTATTTGAAAAGTAGACCGTCCAAGGTTTCTGAGGGTGTTTTTTAAATGTTTATATGACATAAACTCGCAGAGTTATTTAAACGATTTGGCAAAATTTCTCTCAGATCCCGCTGGCGGGACGGCCAACTCCAGAGAGTTAAAAAACTTTCATTTCTAATAGGAAATTGCTCACGTGTTACTTACCTTCAACAGGAGTCCTTTGCAGCTGTGATGGTGATGTCCAAGGTTTTGCATGGTCTTGGTGAAACTGATTGACTAAAGGCAAAAACAATGGCCCTGTTACACAGTGTTAGTTTTGACAAATGGAAAGGTATTGTCACAGCACAATAAATGCCCCTTCTAATGTAACACTGGCTAATTATGCTATTCTAAACATCAAATTTTAATTTGCAGATAGCATTAATCCCTTTGAGAAGTAACATTCATAAATAACGAAATTGCTCTTATATGAATATTACCTTCAGTATCCAGGACGTCTGAACTTTTGAAGGCTCTGGATGAGGTGGTGGTGGGGAAAACAAGTCTGCATGGTCCTAAGAAAAACAAAGCACAAGGGGGAATGACAATTCCATAGCTTAAATCACATAATGAACTGGGGGAAATTCTTCAATGTATACTTCTGGGATAATCAAAAAAATCTGCTTAAGAAAATAAACAGAAAAGCAGGGGGAAATGCATCTACATTTGGCAAGTGCCAATCCAGAGAGTCTTGTACTGGTCACTAAGCTCCTGTAACTGACTTTTGTTTAGGTCATGCTCTCCGCGTAGGGCATCTATAGGTTGCCACATCATTTCCAGAGGGAGGGGTGGATTCTTCAGCCAGGGAAAAGTACTGCGACTTCCAGAATTAGCAGTCTGCAAGGGTGTTAAAATTTTAACTTGGCTTATTGGAGGGGCCTCGGGTAAACGTCTGTCACTCTCACTTCAAGCACCATTAGCGGCATCTAGAAGTCTGCTACTTGGCCTTAAGAGAAAAAAACATTTTGAACAACATTATAAAACATTTGAAATAAACCATTTTTTCTTGAAGCAATTAAAAAAATTAAGAAACATAAATACTGAAAGACGTATACATACATTTTTTGCCTTTTCTTAAACATCACTCTGGCTTCCCACTGTATCCAGCTGTGGTCTGGAGTCACCTGATGCTTAATTGCTGAATCCAACTGCTTTCCTTTATAGGGAGGCCAGTGGCAGACACCATCTTTCACCCACACACCAGGGACTAATTCTACCTCATTTGTCTCCTTAAACTCCACGATTTTGAACATAGCTGTTCAAATTCATCCATCCATTATCTACCGCTTGTCCGGGGTTTGGGTCGTGGGGGTAGCAGCCTCAGGAGAGGTACCCAGACCTCCCTCTCCCCAGCTAACTCTACCAGCTCCTCGGGGGGGGACACCGAGGCGTTCCCAGGCCAGCTGAGAGACATAATCCCTCCAGCAAGTCCTGGGTCTGCCCTGGGGCCTCCTCCCTGTAGGACATGCACGGAAAACCTCTCCGGGTAGCCGTCCAGGAGGCATCCGCACCAGATGTCCAAACCATCTCAACTGGCTCCTTTCGATGTGAAGAAGCAGCGGTTTTATTCTGAGGCTCTCCCGGATATCCAAACTTCTCACCCTATCTCTAAGGGAGAGCCCAGACAACCTGCGGAGAAACCTCATTTCGGCCACCTGTATTCGCGATCTCATTCGTTCAGTCGTTACCCATAGCTCACGACCATAGGTGAGGGTAGGGACGAAGATGGACTAATAGATCGAGAGCTTTGCTTTTCAGCTCAGTTCTTTCTTAGCCACGACGAACCGGTTAAGCGCCTGCAAAACTGTAGATGCGATCCGATTCGTCTGTCCAGCTCCTGATCTCGCCTACCCTCACTCGTGAACAAGACCCCGAGATACTTGAACTCCTCCACTTGAGTCAGTACATCTTCCCTGACTCGAAGAGGGCAATCCACCCATTTCCAGCTGAGAACCATGGTCTTGGACTTGGAGGGGCTAATCCTCATCCCCGCCACTTCGCACTCGGCTGCGAACCACCCCAGGGCACGCTGGAGAGCCACAGCAGATGAAGCCAACAGGACAACATCGTCTGCAAAAAGCAGCGAGGCAATCCTGAGGCCACCAAACTGGACACCCTCAATGCCCTGGCTGCACCTAGAAATCCTGTCCATAAATATTATAAACAGGACCGATGACAAAGGGCAGCCCTGACGGAGCCCAACCCGCACTGGGAACACGTCCGACTTATTGCCGGCAATGCAGACCAAGCTTCTGCTCCGTTCATACAGGGACCGAATCACCCACAACAGTGGACCCTGGACCCCATACTCCCGAAGCACCCCCCACAGAGCACCTCGGGGAACCCGGTCATAAGCCTTTTCCAAATCTACAAAGCACATGTAGACTGGATAGGCAAATTCCCAGGCCCCTCCAGCACCCTCTCAAGGGTATAAAGCTGGTCCAGTGTTCCACGGCCAGGACGAAAACCACATTGTTCCTCCTGAATCAGAGATTCGACTATTGATCTCACCCTCCTCTCCAGTACCCCGGAATAGACTTTCCCAGGCAGGCTGAGAAGTGTGATCCCCCTATAGTTGGAACACACCCTCCTGTCCCCCTTTTTAAATAAGGGGACCACCACCCCGGTCTGCCAATCCAGTGGTACTGTCCCTGACCCCCACGCACTGTTGAGAAGGTGTGTCAACCACGACAGCCACACAACATCCACCCCCAGGGCCCGGCCACCGCGCAGCTCACAAACTACCCTGGCCACCTCAGCCCCAGTGATGGGCAAGCCCTCCCCAGCATCCCGAGGCTCTGTGCCCTCAGATGTCTCAAAGGCAGTGTGCGTAGATGTATCTGAGGCAGAGTTGAGGAGGTCCTCAAAGTATTCCTTCCACCTCCGGGTGATGTGCCCAGGTGAGGTCAACAGCGCCCCTTCCCTCCTATAAACAGCAGGAACTAGGAGCTGCTTCCCCCTCCTGATATTCCGGATGGTTTGCCAGAACATCTTTGAGGCCAATCGAAAGTCACTTTCTATGGCCTCACCGAACTCCTCCCACACCTGGGTTTTTGCTTCTGTGACCGCCTGAGCCGTGTTCCACTTGGCCTGCTGGTACCCGTCAGCTGCTTCCGGAGACCCACAGGCTAACAATTCCCGGTAAGCTTCTTTCTTCAACTTGACAGCCCCCCTCACCTCTGGTGTACACCATTGGGTATGGGGGTTACCGCCACGACTGGCACGACTACCCTGCAGCCACAGCTCCATACGGCCACTTCCAAAATGGAGGTCCGGAACAGTGTCCATTCAGACTCAATGTCCCCAACCTCCCCCGGTATGCATTTGGAATTCTGCCGGAGGTGCGAGTTAAAGCTCCGGTGAACAGGAGCCTCTGCCAGACGTTCCCAGCAGACCCTCACTATACGCTTGGGCCTACCAGGTCTGACTGGCCTTCTCCCCTGCCACCTGAGCTAACTCACCACCACAGTGCGCAACAACGAAATGTGTCCTCTGCATTTAACCCATATGTGACTTTCGTGACATAGCAGGGGGCAGCTAATTCAGCGCCTGGGGAGCAGTGCTTCGGGACGGTACCTTGCTCAGGGTACCTCAGGTATCGAAGGTATCTACCTATTCGGAACCATGATAACAGGTATTATGCTGACTGGATTAGGCATTGCCCTGGTTTATCGAAAATTGAAGAAAACGGTGACAGCCGCTCAAAACCCCAATAAGCTGGCTGGATGATTGACAGAGTTAGCTGAGCTGTTGGTACTCAGACTTTGACTATAGATCACAAATTGGGTAACATCACTGCGATTATTGATCACAAATTGCATAACATCACGGAGAAGCTCACGGCTATGCAAAGGATTTTGAATGGTGGAGACCAGCGTGGACATTAGAAGAGCTGTGAAATTACAGCTTCTCGCTCAAAACCCAAACAATTCTATTCTATCTGCTTTTGGCTTCCCCCTAATCAGCATTGGTCCTCGGCTAAGGCCGCTGCTGAATCAACAACTCCCCTGGAAGGACAAGGATGTGAGACTCTTTTTCATTCCTCTCCCCCCACCCCACACCTTCACTGCTTATACCCTGGGTGTGGACAGGCGGGTCTAGGACCAGCGCGTCGGAGCTGCAGGACTAGATGGCTGCTTGCCTATGCTGAACTACCTTCTCCCCCTCATTTCCCTCCCCTGCTGTGAGTCACAACTTTCTATGTGAGGTGTACTGACCATGTGCTTGTTGCTGTGGTGTTTTTCTTTTTGGTTCTTAAAAAGTACTCCCTATAGGAGTGCAGTCTGGGGGCTGTTTTTTTATTCTCCTCCTCTCTCCTCCTGTAAATCGGTTTTTCTCTGTCCTTCCTACCTTAAGATGTTGCCGTTGATGTCAGCTGCCAACACGACTGCTAAGGTCACAGGTGTCAGGCTTAGCGGACAAACGAGTCGAGGATCCAGTAATGCAGGGATAACAGAGGTTTAATGCAGCAAAGGGAAAAAGGTAAGCGTCAGCCTCAGGAGATGTAGATCGAGGGATCTTACCCTTTGGGCGACCGGAGGGAGGGCGCGAGGCTGGGGAACTAAGTCCAAAGGCGGCGAGCGGTAGTCATAGTCGTAGAGGATAAGCAGAGGTCATAAGCCAGAAGATCCGTCCAACAGGTACACACGGGACTGGGGAACAGGAGGACGGGACGACAGGGGAAGCCGGATTTGGCAGGGTAAGTGAATCAAGGACGGGAGCCGGGCTAGGGAGGTAAGGAAAAGGAGTTAGGGATCTCACGAAAGGCAGACGGACAAGGTACGGGAGCAAAGGATGACAGAAGACAATAAACCGCTCGGTATGCCTGATCATAGTGCAATACTTTGCAATTTGCTGATGATAGACTAATCCTTAAATGCTACGGGTAATTGCCCCTTAATCCCTAGCACCTGTCGGATCTGCCCCCGTGGGCGTGACAGAGCCCCCCCCTTGACGGCCGCCTCCTGGATGCCCCCGTCGCTTGCGAGGACGCCCGCGGGGCTGGGGCGCCGGTTTGTGGGGATGAGTCCGGTGGAATCCCTCTGTCAAGGCAGGGTCCGTCACCTCGGTAGCCGGAACCCAACAACGCTCATCGAGTCCCTCCCCGTCCCAGTCCACGAGGTACTGTAAGCGACCTTTGCGTCACCTGGAGTTGAGGATGGCTCGCATCTGGGAGGACAGTGATTCACCCGGCACTGGAGGGGGAACCTCCTCAGGGGCATCGGCACCTAGACGGAGTGTACTGTACTTGACCGGCTTTAGTAGGGAAACGTGAAACGTGGGGGAGATGCGGTACACTTTAGGTGGCTGTAGTGTAATATTCACCGGTTCTATTCTCTTCAATATGCGGAAAGGTCCTATGTACCGGGCGGTAAACTTTCAAGTAAGGGAACCCTGGGCGTCAATGCTTGTCCACTTGAGTCTTGTCCCATACTGCCTGTTGCTGCAGTGAACGTTGAACGTTGCGCCTCCTGGAACCAGGTCTCCTCTTTGGGAACCGTCCCACTCTGAGCATCCCACAGGAACAAAGGGTTGGAATCCTACCACGCATTGGAAAGGGGAGAGGTTAGTTATCAGACTCACCCGGGAGTTGAGAGAGTACTCCACCCACACCAGATGTGAGGTCCATTTGGTGGGTTTCGTGCAGACCAGCAGACGCAGGGCTTTCGAGACTTTACGGTTAGTCCGTTCGGCAAGTCAGTTTGACTGAGGGTGATACGCTGAGGTAAGGCTTAAAGTAATCTGCAATTTTTGGCAGAACTCCTTAAAAACCCGGAAGGCAAACTGGGGTCCGTGGCCCGACACTATATCCTCGGGGATGCCGGTGAACTAAAAGATTTCCTGGATTAGGACCTTAGCGAGATCTATCACTGAGGGTAGCTTCGAGAGGGCGACTAGTCGGCACATTTTTGAGAACCTGTCCACAATAGTCAGGATCACGATCTTACCGGCAGAGCGGGGTAGATCGGTGATAAAGTCCATTGCTATATGGGACCAGGGTCTGGAGGGAACTGGCAAAGGTTGGAGAAGACCAGCCGGACTGCGGTTGTCAGACTTACAGTGGGCACATTCAGGGCAGCTCTCCACATAGAATTGTACATCCTGGCACCACCCGGGCCACCAGTATCGGCGAGACACCAGGCGTTGGGTCGCTGAAATCCCGGGGTGACCAGTACATTAGTTGGGAATGAATCCAGTGTAAAACGTTAGGTCGGCGAGCTTGAGAGACGTATAGCAATCCCGGAGGACACCCGGAGGGGGTTGCTCTATTCTCGTTCTCTGCCCGAATGGTTTCTTCCAAACCCTAGGTGACTGAGAACACGAAATATGATGGATGAAGGACAGGGCTAGTACCATCTTCACACTCGGGGGGTTCGAACTGTCTGGAGAGAGCATCGGCTTTTATGTTCTTGTTCCCTGGGATATAGCTCACCCAGAAGGAGAAGCGGGAAAACCAGTGTGCCCACCGAGCCTGTCGCGCTGATAGTTGCTTAGTGGATTGGAGATACTCCAGGTTCCTATGGTCAGTCAGCACCAGGAAGGGATGGCGGGCTCCCTCCAACCAATGCCTCCATTCTTCCAGGGCGAGGAGCTCTCTATCACCCACCTAATAGTTGCGTTCGGCCGGGGACAGCTTGCGGGAGAATAATAATGATAATAATAGAACCCTTTATTGTCCCCACGGGGAAATTCTTTTACGCTTCCCTCAACTTGCTCTTTGTAGAGCAAGCTGTCCTGTTAGGGCACCCAGGGAGCTGGGGGTTAAGGGCCTTGCTCAAGGAGCCTGCAGATATGCTGAGGCTGGGTTTGAACCTGTGACCTTGTGATTACAAGCACACAGGCTTAGCCCACTGAGCCACATGCTGCCCCCACTGAGAAGTAAGCACAGGGATGACTTTGTCCGAATTCTGGGTCCCTCTGAATCAACACGGCGTCTACCACTGCTTCAGACGCGTCTACCTCCACCTCAAATGGAAGCTCTGGTCGAGGCTGGGTTAAAACGGGAGCAGAAGAAAATGCCCGTTTCAAACAGGTGAAAGCTCGATCCTCCACAGATGTCCAGGTCAGACGGGTAATTTTGCTGCGGGTAAGAGAGGTGAGCGGGACGGCGATCTGACTGTAATTATGAATAAAACGGCGATAAAAGTTAGTGAAACCCTGAAAACATTGTAGTTCCTTAAGGGTCCATACATTTCACGGGCTAAATGCAAATTCGGAAAGAGTAGTTTACTAGGTGAATAGTAATATGGGCCTTTCATTGACATGAATAGACCCATAATAAATAAAGTTTTTTTTTCAACTTTGAGAGGGAATTGCACGCGATCCGTAAGGTGCACCGAGACACACTATATGTCATACCATCCGGCTAGGCTAGCCCTTCGATTTGGCACCGAATTGAGCTCCGTCCATGTCACGGGCTGAGCGCAAATTTGGAGAAAGTAGTTTACTAGGTGAATAGCAATATGGCCCTTTCATTAACATGAATAGGCCCATAATCACAGACGTA
Source organism: Mormyrus proboscirostris (assembly GCA_026779585.1). Lineage (NCBI taxonomy): Eukaryota > Metazoa > Chordata > Actinopteri > Osteoglossiformes > Mormyridae > Mormyrus > Mormyrus proboscirostris. Next base: position 17,472 of record JAODKF010008072.1, read on the forward strand.
TGATGCCCCAAAAAACACCTTCATGCTCTTTATACCGAAATTACGTTGATCTTGAAGGTACAGAAAGATTGTTCTATCACAAGACTCTGGGGTTGTCTGAAATTTCTTAGAAATGTCAGACTTGTCACAGCGGTACCACAGCACAATTTTGACCCCAAGCATTTGCTCAGACTCTGCTTTGTTTGAGCATGAGACTATGTTGGTCTCAGTTAGTCCGACCGATTCCTGCAAACGCTTAGCTTCTACAGTAGCACCGCAGCATCGTGCATCATGTTGTGTTTTCAGAGGTGGACTACACAGTAAGCAAAGCATAGATTATTGTCAGAGTTTTCAGAAACAATAAGACATCTCAGCTTATGTCATACTTTAAAAGCTTTGTTAATTTCTGGCGTTTGGCTACACCACCATTTCGATTATGAATAATCTGAACGACCAGCTCCAACTTCGGCATTGCTCTGCGAAAGGTTGTCTACCATCAATAGCAGATCATTTACATCGATCTCGCCTCGAACATGTATAGCTGTGTTATTGGTTACTGAATCCCCCTGCAGTTCCACCTGTATGGTATCCCCAGGCCCCGCTAAAGCGTTCACTCTGTCAACCAAATTTTGGAATGTCTGTATCACAGACCTGTAAATGTCTACTATGTCATCATCATGCTGAATTTCATCAAGATTAAAACGCTGCCTTATTTCAAACTAAACTGCGGCCTGCGTATTACATTAACAACTACATCACTATCAGCAGCACCCCCGCCATGTTGTACCCCATTATTAACGTCCATAATTTCTGGATCCACCACCACTGCCCCATCATCATTCCCAACATCACCCACATCCCCACCATGTTGTACCCCATTATCAATGTCCATAATTTCTGGATACACCTTCGCTGCCCCATCATCATTTAAATCATTTAATAAGTTTTGTAAGATGGAGTTAAATTCACCCGGTTGCTCACCATTCAGTTCTGCTAGCATCTGGTGCAGTTCAGAGTGCATGGCCAATCCATCACTTGCATCAAGTATTTTAGCATCTGCGTCCAGTCTGCTGTCACCACTGACACCAGGCCCAGCCATGTGATCATCAGCCATTTCCACATCCATAGCCTTATCAATACCATTCTCATTTAAATCATTTATTAAGGCGAGCATGAAGTGGTCCGTCATCAATCGCAGCAGATCAGGGTTCATCGGTGCTTCACCGCCATTTATATGCATCCTTCTAGACTCCCCAGCCCCATAAAAACTACACATCCACCGTTTTTCAGACATGTCCCTGCTTATTCTTTAGATCTCGCCAGACAGTTCCGCCAAAAAGTCATACATCTGATCCTGAAAAAGGAAAAAAGCTCCCAGGAAACAGCACCAGCCATGGAACTCACAACAGGCCACTGCTAAGGTGTTAATGGGTCAATATCCCAATCTTGTGTCCGCTGCAGTGGTTCCGATAAGGTTGAGGTTGCAGGAACGCTTGCAGATCCCGCCTTGGTCTGGCGGTACCCATCGAGTTGTGGGAGGCCCCGGTTGCGTAGTTTCCAGTTGTCCGGTTGGCTCATTCTGTATGCTGTCAGTTGAAGTTATACTTTCCGTTGCCAGCTCTGCTTCAATTTTTTCAGCTGCAGAGATCAGCAATTCATCATGGGCAGTTTCTTGGGGTGAAACAGGGCAAAATCAGTCTTTAAGCATTTCATACAGAAAAATCAACGGTATGCCATATTGGGGGTATGCCATATTGTTCCACGTACCGTTAAAACTATTCGCTCTTTTCCACTTATTGCTAACTTGTCAGCGTACAGGCCCTTCACGATTATCTCTGAAAATAACCGTTGGTGTGTTTAGCAGGTCATCATCGTTATCTGGAATTGGGAGCATAATCATTTTCAGTCATTGCCACATTTAAACAATAAACCCAATAGAGGTAAATAACTATGAATGTTAACTTGCTTTCCAATCCTCTGTTACACGGTCCTCACTCGGGCTTGACACCGGGGTGAAATTCTTGGTCAAAGATAATCGCAATGTTTTCAAAGTAGAAAAATCTATAACATCACAATTGCAAAATACGATAAAAGATTTGGCTTACCTCGAGAGTGCCATTTTCCAATGTTGATATGGCGTAGATCATAAAATGAAGTGACGCTTCTTTCGCTCCTTGATGTGACTGAAAATGGCCCCCTGCGTTTGTCCCCCTTAATAAGCCCCAGCTTGGTGGGCTGTGGGACAGAAAATGCACATGTGATCAGGTTGAGCCCCAGCCAAGAGGAAAAATCTTATTTTTTAATAAAAATCCCTATCAAGTAAACATAAGGCAAAACAAATGCTGTCGGACTTGCTATACGTGGAAATGCTCTTTTTGGAAGAATTTGAATACTGTAGGCTGTAAGTGTAGAACTGAAAATCTGACAGAATTTAAGCACCTGTCAGAACAAAGCTGGACAGCACCTGTCCCTGGACTAGCTCCTGGGTCACATTGTATTACACCAGCACAATATGGTGCACAGCTGTGCAGATGGAGCTGCAGCTGCTCAGAGAGCTTTTTAATGGGATTCTTTCTATAAATTAGGCCATTCTAAATATAATGGATTTCCTTCGATTTAAGGTCTTTGTGGTGAAATCCCTATACTGGGGCCTGATACCATATAGCAGCCTCGCAAGACAAGGTCCTGCAGAGTGCAGTTGTGAAGGCACAAACTTTCAGTTTTCTTCTGCTGGTTGATTCCCCTCCTAAAGCAAACAACAAAACGGCTCTATGGGCCTGTCAGAGACGGAAATCTAGATGGTAAATGCCACAGTGTCACACCCCACATTCTTGCCACACCTGTTGCTTGTCTACTCTTGCCTCTCGTTACAGCCCTTGTGTGGATCACCCCAGGTGATTTTCATCTGCTCCCTTATATGTCCTGAATAAAGTGTCCTTCAGTCCTGCGATCCGCAGTCTGGTCATTGATGGCATCCTAGTGTGTGCTCCGGTGCTTCCCTTACTGCTTTTGGTTCATCAAATAAATCCCCTTGTACTTGTATTCCTGCTGGCTCCTGCCTCCTTCGTGACACACAGAATAAAGACTAACAGAAACTTATCAGGGTGTCAGTCAGGCTGAATGTCAAACATTTGGTTTGAATGATTGTTGACATAAAAGATAAAAACCAGTTTGTCTTGCTTCTTTCACTTTCCTCCTGTGAGTTCTGTAACAGAAACATGTCAGGACACCAAATCTGCATACACAATGGCCTTTTACAGATAAGATTGCCCACCCCAACTTAAACAATACAAAAACAAAAGAAACGATAGTGAACCTTCATTTTGGTGAAACTTGAGAGCCCTGACGTACTGTGTGCAGATGACAAGAAGACAGAAACCGTTGTAAGCTTTGAAGATTATTTTGAAGATAACTGAGGGTACATCAGTTACAAGTGTGATGCAGCTGTTTCCAGTATCTCAACATCTTATTCACTAGACGCTCTACTCTCCAGTAACTCACCATGCCGCTAGCTAAATGGCTTCTTTTTCTGGTTCTTATAAAATGTTTTTAAAAGGGCTCTACTTTACAATGTTTCAGCAGACATTTTTATTCAAAGTGACACACAATTGGGAAAGCAGAGTCAGACAGTCACTGGAGCAACTAGAGGTTAAGGGCCTTGCTCAAGGACCCAACAATGACATCACTCTGCTGAGTCTGGGATTTGAAACAGCCACTTTCCAATTACAAGCACCAGGGACAGTTTATGAGTCTGTGGGCCCCTGGGCCAGACGACGAGAACCCCCCCCCCCCCAAAAAAAAGTGTGCTATTTTAAACCTATTCTAAAATCACCTCAGGATTTGCAGCAACCATCCAACATATTTTTGTCTTGTCTCTTTGGGATTTTGAGGTTCTGCAAAACTTTGCTGTATGTTTTCTATTTTTTGCCTCAATTCCTGTAGTGTGGTGTGAGTTCAGTCACCAAATGGAGGCGTGTCCAGAATATTGTTTATGAGCTCCAAACTCCACAAAAAAGCGACCTTGACCCCGACTTGGCTCATCCCAGTGAATCCCTTGGAGAAAATTATAAAGAAACAAGTGATATAGACATGACTTGTGATACCATCTCAGTAATTGAAGACAACAACAACAATATCAGCAGCAATGACTTTAAAAATTGTGATGACAGATTCAGATTTAGTGGGGAAGATTTTTTCAGTGACACTCACGACAATTGTAACTTTGATGACTTGCCCAATGAACTGTGTCAGTGGGTGGTGGAGTCCGGAGTGACACAAAATGCAGCTGATAGCCTTCTTAAAATTTTAAACAAACACATTCCCACACTTCCAAAATGTTCAAGAACTTTAATGAAAGCATCACATTCACATGAGGTGAAAACAATTGATGGTGGGGAGTATGTCCATTTCAGCATATTAGAACATTTGCTCCAAAACAAAGAGGGACTGCTATCACAAACTGACAAAGTCATGTTGCAGGTGAATATAGATGGGCTGCCATTATTCAAAAGTTCTCCAAAGCAACTTTGGCCAATTTTGGGTAAATTCCCTTTTGAAAGAGATCCATTTGTTATAGATGTTTTTGTGGAAACAGCAAACCATGTGAATCAATACCTGCATGACTTTGTTGTGGAGGTTTTCACCCCGGAACAAGATTCACTGTAGCTGAGAGGATGTTTCAGTTGTCCCTTGATTGCTTCATATGTGATGCTCCAGCACGGGCATTCATAAAACAAACAAAAGGGCATGGAGGCTATAGTGGATGTGATCGTTGCATTCAGGAGGGCTCTTATGTGGGGTGGTAAAATGGTTTTTCCAGAAACACATGCTAGTAGGAGAACAGATAAGTCATTTGCAGAAATGCTTGATGAAAATCATCACAGAGGTCACTCAATACTAAATAGATTAAATTTGGGTATGGTCACACAATTTGTGCTAGACTATGTGCATGTTGTTTGCCTTGGTGTCACAAGGAAGATGCTCAAATTTTGGATCAAAGGGCACTTGAAATACAGACTGGGCTCCACTAAGATCAATGCAATCTCAGAAAAACTTATAGGGATGTCACAGTACATACCTTGTGAGTTTGCATGAAGGCTAAGATCACTATCAGAATTAGACCGCTGGAAAGCTACTGAGTTTAGGCAGTTTCTTCTGTACACTGGTCCAGTGGCACTGAAAGAAGTCCTCCCAACTCCACTTTATATTAACTTCCTTACATATATTTGATGCTTTCTCCTACCCTGTGCGCCCATTACTGTGATTATGCAGATAATCTATTAAAGTACTTCCTTGGACAGTTCAGAATGTTGTATGGGGTTGAGGAGATGGTGTACTGTACAATGTTCACTGTTTGTGTCATCTGGCAGATGATGTCAGAAGGTTTGGACCATTACACCATGTGTCCGCATTTCCTTTTGAAAACTTCTTGGGCCACCTTAAAAAAAAAAGGTCAGAAAGTCACAACACATTCTCCAGCAAATAACAAATGTTGTAGAGAGGCAGTCCACACAGAAGAAATCAACTTACCTCCCAGATAAACTTGGTGGAAAGCACTGAAATGGTCTAACAGTGCCACATCTTGCTTGAGCTACACAATACACGAGGGCCACAGTTCAAAATGCTGATATAAAATGTAAAAGGGGAGACAACTGTGTGATGATTGGTGGACAACTTGGTCTGGTTGAGAACATCTTGCATGATACCACAAATTAAACTTTTATTCTTTTGTACACAGAACCAATTAATTCACAAGATATTGGCATCCACAGTGTTTGTGAGCTTGACGCGGAGGTCAAAGTGTACAAGCTTTTGATGTTGAGAAAAAATATGTTCTGCTCCCACTTGGATTTGGATGGGCAGCAACCCCATTGCTGCATTTGTATTAGAATCCTGTATGTACTGTAAGTATGATATGTGTTTGTGTACCTGCCTGTTTTGATCCCTTGTTCAGGAAGTTTCAGTACAGTCATTTTAGACATTTTACTTTTTTATGTTCAACAGTAGCTATTTATAGTGGTTTGTTATGATAGAGGTTAGACGTAAACCCTGGAAGGTCAGGCACCGAGTGAAGCAGCTGAACAGATTTTATCAGTTCTTCCTTCAATTCACTAATTATTATTTAGCCTTTTTTGTTTTAAGCTGTCATAAGTGTCAACACCTTTGTTAGTGAGCACTACAGCTTATGCTTTTGTTGGTTGTGTGTGTGATCTTTTTTTAAATCACAACCAAATGCCATGTGTTTGTTTTCAGTTGTTTTATATGTTGGACTAATCATTTGAAATTAAATAACTTGAAATTATTGAACAGACTGAGAAACAAATTATTACAATGTATACAGATTACATGCAAGTATGCAATAAACATTTTAATTATTTTTGTTTAAATTGTTTTGTTTTAAAAATGTGTTGGTTTTTTAAACTTTTCATTGTCATTGTTGAAGTTATTGCATTTCCTTTTTAGAGATATTACAGTGGACGATCATAGGTTATTCTACTTCTAAATGTTCATCTTTTTACATGTCCAATATTAAATAATCATTAATAATGTCTTTTCTTCATTACATAAGATGAACTTACCATTTTTCCATGTTGTGGATTTCTTGGGACGGGGAGAGGTGGAAGTTGTAAGCAGTATGTGGATGGCTGGAGAGGACATTTGCTATTGGCCTCCATATCAATTCCCCAATTATATAAAGCGAGCTCAGATGCAGCATGAAAAACCAGGATCTGATTGGGAAACGTATAAAGTACGCTCACTCTTCAAAACATGTAAGTAATTTAGATAATGTTGCTGTTATATTTGAGGTGCACTCACTGCAGCAGTACCCTTTGCAAATAGTTCCAGTGCTATTATTTCCAAGCCCAGTTTGCACCCCTACCATATCTTATAGGAATGGACATGCTCCCACCTGATTGGGCAATAGGTACATGACATAGCTTCAGGGTACCGAGGATTAATCTGTAGTTTGATAGAGGGCAGAGCTTGCACAAAAGAGGGTCTCTGTGTGTAACATTTGCGTTTACATTTATTGCATTTAGCAGACATCCTTAGCCATAGACATAAGTGCTTAGAAGTCTCAACACACAATAGAGGCCTCTGATCATACATTGTGAGTGGTATTTGTTTTGTTAGTGTACACATTCAAGAGATCCACAAACAGCTAATCACTGTAGTTCATGAATGACAGAGGTGTTGTATGATCTATTGTGACCATTAGCTAAAAGTTTAACAAAATTACATAACATTTTTTAAAACGTAATCTAGCACAAATTTCAAACTGCTCCACCTTAGAATGTCTAAGACAGGGGTCATGTTGTTGACTCTTGGTCTAAGAGTGCCGAAAGAATTGTCATTTGTAAAAACACGACACCATAAGTTCATCATAGTTGTGCCATTCAAAACATCCCTGAAAACTGCAATTTTTATCTTCTATAGCAGATTATATGAAGGCCAGAAAGAAGGCTAAAAAGGCCGAGACAACTTCTTGTCTCAATTCTGAAAGTGACAGAATATTAGGGAAGTCTAATCGAATAAGGCAGTGAGTCTCTTTGTTTTTGCATTGATTATTTGGTAACGCTTTACATTAACTGCATCTTCATAATGCCTTTATAATACATTCATAGAACATTCAATGCACATTCATAATGCATTCATAAGCAGCATCTAAGTATTCCGTAACACCCTAACAAATCTTATTTTGTAATAAGTTGATTTTCATTTCCACCAGAGCACCATCTAAAAAACATATAGAGCTTACAAACTTTTCACATTTTAGGAATAAATGTCATGTTTGCTATACTTACTACTGTGATAGTACCATGAGCTTTTATATATAAAGTTATCACTTACTGTGTCAACAGCAACGGAACTGTACATAATAAGTCAGCTGGAACATCTTAAAGAAGAGGTGGCTGTTGTCAAGCAGCTAGTGTTATCACTGACAAATTGCGCCTCTCCAGCTGCCATCCTGCAAGAGGGCATATGTTTTCCACTGAGCAACTTGCAGGACCTAGAAATGGTAGAAAATAGGCCTAAGGAGGAGGCCTGCTACAGGGAAATGGTATATTTGGTTTTCTCAGATGCCATGTTCCATCACAAGTTTATTATATTTTCCATTACAGCTTGCTGCTGTCTTCTGAATACACTAATATATTTTTACCTCAATTTAGGTAAAGTATTTGGCAACAATTGGGGTCCCAACCCATCTTCCAACACAAGACGCATCCTTGTGCGCATGCTAACCACCCCACTGGCCCTGCAGTTGTGCTGGTGGGGCTCTGGTCAGAAGGTGGCCTTTGGGGAGATGCTGGTCTGCAGAGTAGTCATAGGTACAGTATGTAATGTTCATATGCAATTAGATCCTAAGAAGGGAACAAAACCAAAGCTTGATTTTAATTATAAAGGCCAAATTACAGAATATTTTATGACTAGAAAATACAGTATACAAGTTTTGTGTTTCAGATTAAACTTTATTTCATAAAGACCGATCAGCCTGAAAAGTTATCTTAAGATCAAGTTAAAAGTTAAGTTCTGCTCCAAAGCTAGTTTAAAGGCTCCACCTGTGACTCAACTAGACTAGACCTTTTGCAACTGACATTTTAGCTCTCCCTAAAGCCCTTTTCATCTACAGTATTCATCCAAAAAGTTCCAAGAACTATGGAACCAGATGATCTAAACTCAGAAACTAAACTAGGAGCTAAAAGTTTCTTTTACGCATTCCTGTTTCTGGAATCTGAAGAAGCAGAGTAGGCAATTTACAAAAACAAAAACTTTTTACAAATGAGGATGTACTGTTCTCCCTACGTGTTTTATATTCCTAGTACGTTAACGTAGTCAGCCAGCCAAACTCAAATTTCACAAGCCAGGAATTTAGCGTCTTTCTCCTTTATTAACAATACTGCATGACGGGTGAAATTTTACGAGTAAAACTGTAACACAGAAAAAAAAAGAAAAGTTTTTTTCAGTTTTCGCATTAAGTAAATAACTACAGTAGTATAAAGTTAAAATAAAGTGCTGACACTAAATATTCATAAACACGATTATAATGCCAATGTGGTTGTCAATTAACATAAAACGTTTTACAAGTTGACGCTATCACAACCGTTTAGTTACCGTCTATGCTAATAATCACAAAACGATCAAAACCATAAACATAAGAAACACATTCAGATCATTCAAAAGGGCATGTTTGCTGGGGTAATACCAAGCCGCTTGGAAGAAATGGGGCACACAGGAAACTGTGCAATGCCGCTTGAAAATCAAAACACATAATTAAATATTTTTTTTGCTTTCAAAAGACTGAATTAGCAGTAAGCTTATTCTTACTGCTTTGATTGGTTTAGCCAAAGTAAGTGTACCTATGTAAACATAAATGATGGCAGCATTCATGTAATTTGAATATTACTGAATCTTATACTGTGATAAATGTTGACATAACAATAAACCGCATTTTCCAGCCTAAACTGTTAGTTTTAATTTTGGGCGTTTTTTTTTATTTAAAAAAAAAAGAAAATATTTTTTAAGCTGCGCTTTGTGACGATGTCAGTCAGGGGCGGTCACTGATGATGTCATTTGGCGCCGGTACCATTTTTTTTATACCAGTGGAAAACCACTTTCCACTTTATGGAAGTATCGAAAGTGCTGAAAGTACGGTAACTGGTGCGGTTGAAAAACGCCCTATGGTGTTTTAGGGTACCTCCCTAGCGGTAACGCCATCTAGTGACATATTTCGGTACTGTCCCTGACACAGTGTTCACAGCAGAGCAGCAAGTAATATGAGCTTGATACTTATAACAATAGTAAACACTAGGAAAATGAAAAATTAAAAATATTGGGGTGTCTTAGTTTAACTCAATACCTTCATGAACTGTACTACTCTGATTATTAAACTTGTTTTTTAACCTTTGACACTGTCTCCTGCTTTTTTGAATGTCTCCTGACATTTGTCTGTATTCTAAGGGATGTGAATAAGTATATCATGTTAATATGCCTGGGTATAGCAGTTGTAGTAATAAGGGTGTGGTTGTGTGAAGTATGGGGGTGGAACACCTTTAAGGGAACTTGGGGAAGGGCAGCTTGGCAGAAGAGAGTTCACCCCAGCATTCCACTGCTGATAAGATGGCTGTCCTAGTGTGTTATAAGTGAACATCTCTCTCGTCCTTGCTGACCATTGAGATCTCCTGACCACCTCCGCTTCCACTTGATTTTCATCCTCATTTGCATCTGGGTCCTCTTGTGTTTTCTCCTCTTCGTCCACCTGACGTTCCTCCTCCATATACACAGAGTCCTCCCCCAATCTGTCATGTGCCTGTTGTGCATTCCCCATGTGATCCTGTGTTGTACAGTAATTTC
>JAODKF010008125.1:0-24656 GCA_026779585.1 Mormyrus proboscirostris
CCTGGACAGGGGGCCAGCCCATCGCAGGGCACACTCACACACTGTTACCATTCACTCACACATGCACAATTTATTAACTGTAATTAGCCACAGCATGTCTTTGGACTGTGGGGAGAAACCGGATTACCCGGAGGAAACCCCACGACAACACAGGGAAAACATGCAAACTCCACACACATGTAACCCAGGCGGAGACAACAGTGAGGCAACAATGCTAACCACTGCACCACCATGTCACCCCTCAACTGATCTTCTTCCGTGTTATTATATTTCTTAATTAAATAGGCCTGGACATAGAAAAAAATATGAGTTAGCAAGATTGTAGCAGCATTCAAACAAATAACCAGAATCGTCTATTTCCGTGTATCTTCTATGAATACAGTTGCTGTTATCCACACTGGATATTTGTCTCCGCTACCGGTTGCCATTATTGCCTTTTTCCCGCAGTTTTGCAACTGCTCCACAAGTAGAAAAAAGTGCACCATGTGACCTGTACACTTAACAGCAGCCTTCAGATCTTTCAAATCTGGCATGCGAAGTGATAGGCTGCTTAGGCAATAGTGAATGACTGAACGATAACCTTTGCAGTTTATAAAAAAATAAATTCTGTCTGTGTGTGTGTGTGTGTGTGCACGCGCAATTGCAACATGGGATTAATATCTCACACATTTAGACACAACATGGCATTCAAAAGGTGTTAAAATATCTTTAACAATACAAAGAAAGACAATTTCACTGTACAAAAGCTTTTCAGTCAAAAGAAAAAAAAATCCAGGTAAAAAGAAAGAAATTTCTTGGCAACCATGTGTACAAACACAAGCAATTATATTGCCTTGAATTTTTACAAAACACTCAATTTCCCGTTATTGCTGATTATCCATATTACTTTGTGGTATAATTAAAGCAGTGGTATTCGATCTTCGGACAGGGATACCCAGGGGCTGATTGTTATGCGGTAAATGGACATGGAGCGGGGACAGAGGAGTGGGAGTCCAGGGAATCAGGGAAACGAGGGATTTATTGGGGAAACAGCAAGGCACACAGGGTAAAACGTCAATGACGGAACTAGGGGAAGACGAACAGGGAAGCACTTAAATACACCAGACTACATTGAACAAGACTAGACATAGCTGGTAACACGGGGATTCCACACGAGGTAGAGAGGGGGGCATGGCACATGGGAGGATCAGACGAGCAAGGCATGACACTCATCTATTTATCGATTGCTGTGTCTACATAACAAGTGTCTACTAGAAGGTGCAGACTAAAGGCATATGCTTATTTCTCCCTGCCACATGTCAGGAACAAAAAGCAAAATAGAAAAGAAAAAAAGAATTAAATCCAGAAATTTATTTAATCTCCAATACTGTATTTGTAGCTGTACGTAATTTTTGACGTTAATTTCATTCACAATTTCACCCAACCATCCAAGGAAACAATGGAGACTTGGTGTACAAGTGCTCAGTCGAAGAAGTCAGTAAGACTTGTGCTGAATAAAATTGAAGGTAAATAAAAGAAATATGTAACATTCAAGTAAACATCTTGAGGCTGCAGGAGTTTTGGTATTACACTACAGTGAAAATAATACTTGGTTAAGAAATGCAATTGAAGTACAGTATTTTCAACTTTCTGAACAGAGTATAACGCCTGTTTTCCAAAGCAGGATTTCTTGCTTCCTGGATAGGTTGTCATATTTAAGGTGGTCAGGGCTAAAAAAAAGTGAACAGAAGTCCATTTAAACTGGGGTACCTTAAATCCGGCTTTGTGATACAGACCCCAGAAAACATATACATATTTATACACTGTTAACTTCAACAATGTAACATTGACTGGAAAGAAATGAATTGGTTTTGGAACTGGCAACCAACTGAATGATAGGCTTTTCCTAAATCATAGTAAATGCGAATAAATATAGGAGATAAATAAAATATACAATCGCATTACTGCAAAATTAAAAAATTGTAAACCACTGAAATAGAAATTTTGTTTTTATAAACGTCTCTCTTACATATTAACATAAATTCATTTCCCATTTTTTTGGTGGACACACCGAATAGACTTTATACCAGTCTTTTATAATTTTTTTTCAGTAGTGCAACAAAGAAAAGGAATATTATGCCCTACTGGCTAAATTTATATATATTTAAAATAAAGATTTTACATTCATATTTATCACCTATTTCGTACCAAAAATAAAGTCTTTATTTGAATGCGCAGGCACAGCATGGCAGAAGTTTAACCCCAAGTGCAATAAAAAATGCCAGCGACAATTTGTGCATCATTCTTGTGAACTTGCCAATAATGACAGACACATTAAAGAAAGGCAGTGATGTATATAGAGCAGATGACATCTGCGTCATCATAGAGGTTGTGCATATTTATAATTATGCAGTACGCGGGAATCGGCATAAAAGATTTTCTGCAATACTTTAACAGGATAAAGCATTAGATAAACAGGAAGATGCAGGAGGGTACCATTCTGCACTTTCTGGAGATGGTAACTGCTGTGTATGCAGATACCTCAGGTATTTTGAGTTACGTGTTTTGATCTTTGACCTGGGGCCTGTACTACGAAGTGGGGTTACTGGCTTATCGGGGTAAATTGCCGGATTTAAGGTAGCCTGGGCAAAATATAAGTGAATGAATATGAAGTCTATTTAAACTGTGGTACCTTAAATCCGACAAGTTACCCCGATAAGCCAGTAACCCTGCTTTGTAGTACAGGCCACAGGTCTCCGTTCTCTAACTTCTGTCTAGAACAGTGTTTCCCAATCCTGTCGTTGTGGACCCACAGTCGGTCCATGTTACTGCTCCCTTCAAGCTCCCTGTCAGACAGTCCACAAAAACACAGACTGTCTGCGGCTCCCGAGGACCAGATTGAGAAACTCTGGCTGAAGACATCACCTGTTGCTAAGAACCATGTTCTTAAAAAAGATTCATACTGTACCTAGATTCCTTAATATATCGCATTAACATATTCATGTATTTGTTATTTTGTATAAAAAAGTCCAAAAAGCTATAATGTAATAAAAAAGAAGCGCAAAATCAAAACCAACCCTGAGATAAAGAGAATAAAACCCTGAATGCCTTCACTCTTTCAGCTTTTTGGACTCGCACTAAAAGTGTTTTATAAGGACCTCCCTTCTGAAGCAAGGCCTACTCTCCTGCCTACGGGGTCATTCAGTTCCCTTCTGCATCTGCGTCACAGGACGTGCCACAAGAGGGCAGCCTTTCCCCATCTCCTCCTCCTCCTCTTCTTCCTCCTCCTCCTCCTCCTCCTCCATGTGGTCGTTCTCCTCCCTGAGCCGCTTTACCAGGCCCATGTGGTCGAAGGGGAGCTGGAGAAGAGCCATGGGCACCTGGGAGATGCGGGGGCTGGTAGGTGCCACCTCCACGGTCATGTGACCCAGTGGCTTTTGGAGCCTCCAGACCTGCGTCTCGTCCTGCTGCCGGTGAGTCTTCATGTGGGCGTTACGGCTCTTGATTTTAAAAAACACCCTGCAGAATGACATGGAGAAATGTGCAACAAAAACTGGAGCCAAAACGAAATATAAAACCATATTCGAACACGGCTCCTTCCACTTTGCAGCAATACTATTCTGACGACGCAAAATCCAGGTAATCCAAGGCGGATCATTTATCTGACAGAAATACTCAACGCTTTAAATCTACATGATTTTTTTGTAAATGCAAGCAGGATTGTCTTGTCAAATTTAATTAAAATATGCTGGAAACACCCCATACTTGCTGCCACAAGCTGCTGACTCAACATAACCCTGTACTGATTAAGTTTTATAGAAGATGAATGGATATACAGTTCCGCGTAAAAGTCTTAGGCAGTCAAAGGAAATGTTTAAAGCTATTGGTAACGCTTTACTTGAGGGCACAAAAAAATATAATAGTACAATCTTACTTAATGCATTAATTAATCAGAAACTAAGTGTCAAGTATGTACTGATCCACGTTCATTCATCATTAATGAATGGTCCATGTACACTATATGGGCAAACGTTTTAGGCCATTACAACTGCAGAAACTTTTATAACATCCCATTCTAAATCCACAGGCATTAATATAGCGTTGGTTCCCTCTTTGCAGCTGCCACTCTTCTGGTAAGGCTTTTCACAAGATTTTGAAGTGTGTCTATGGGAATTTCTGCCCATTCGTCCAGAATAGCATTTGTGAGGCCAGGCACTGAATGTTGGACGTGGAGGCCTGGCTCACAATCTCCGTTGTAGTTCATCCCTGAAGTTATCGATGAGGTTGAGGTCTGCGCTCTGCGCAGGCCAGTCAAGTTCTTCCACATCAAACTGAACAACACCCAACCATATCATTATGGACCTCAGCTTTGTGCATTGGGCAGTCATGCTGAAACAGAAAAAGGTCTTCCTCAAACTGTTCCCACAAGGGTGGAAGCACGGAATTGTTGAAAATGTATTGGTATGCTGAAGCATTAAGAATTCCCTGTACTGGAAGTAAGGGGCATATCCTAACACTGCAAAAACAGCCCCATACCATTATTCCAACTTCTGCATAAAACTTTTTCACTTGGCATATTACAGCCAGGCATGTAACGTTCTCCTGGCATCTGCCAAACCCAGACTCATCAATCAGACTACCGGAAGGAGAAGCCTGATTCATCAATCCGTAGAACATGTTTCTACTGCTCCAGAGTCTTGTGGCGGTGTGCTTTTACGCCACTCCATCCAATGCTTGGTATTGCGCTTGGTGATGTGAGACTTGCATGCGGCTACTCGGCCATGGAAGCCCATTCCATGAAGCTCCCAGTGCACAGTTTTTCTGATGGGGTTAATGCCAGAGGAAGTTTGGAACTCTGCAGTTATTTAGTCAACAGAACATTGGCGACTTTTATGCACTACGTGCCTCAGCACTTGGTGACCTCGCTCTGTTAATTTACCTGCCATTTCATGGCTAAGTTCCTGTTGTTCTTGAATGCTTCCATTTTGCAATAATACCACTTATGGTTGACCGTGGAATATTTATCAGGGAAGAAAGGTGGCATCGTATGACGGTACCACGCTTGAATTCACTGAGCACTTCTGAACAACCCTTTCTTTCACAAATGTTTGTAAACTTGACTGCATGACTAGGTGCTTGATTTTATATATTTGTGGAATAGGGTCTGCCTGGGTCCATATAGTGTATAGAACGTGTTCAAACAGACTCATGGTGTGATATCACGCGTTGTAGCTGGACTGACTGTAAAATCTGTTTTACACCAACATGAAGATCATCTAAGCATTGTTTTCTTTGACTGCTTAAGATATTTGCACAGTATTAAATATTATTTTAACTGAACCAAATGACCACTACTGTTCATAAAAACAATACTTGAGGGACTTCTTACTTGCCACACTCCTTGCAAGGAAAGAGAACTGTGGGGTCAGTCTCCCCACTGGTGGTGCTATGGGCCGGGGAGCTCTTCAGGGAGCTTGATACTGACTGGGTCTGTGCCTTGGGTTTGTTTCTGTCTGAGAGAGGCTTGGGGCATGTGCCTGGGCTGCTGTGAATTCGGCCATGTCCGCTCAAGGCCGGCTTAGAGGAGAAGACCTGTTGTGAAGAGATGATAATGTTAACCCAGAGATACTCTGCTATACTCTCTCACTGGATACTAAATTAGAGATACTCTGCTACTGTATATTCTAACTGGATACTAACTCAGAGATACTATGCTATGCTATCTCACTGAATACTAACCCAGAAATACTCTGCTACACTCTCACTAGATACAATATTAGAGATACTCCGCTATACTCTCACTAGATACTAACCCAGAGATACTCTAAGTATCAATCAGGGGTGAAGCTGAAGAATTTTTGGTATGTGCCAACTGTGCTATATTAATAATAATATTATTTATTATTATTATTATTATTATTAATAATAATAATAATAATAATAATAAAGTCCAACATGTTCTTTTTTGGTCCCTTTTTGTACTCGGCCTTTGTCTACATTACTCGCCTTGGATGAGTGGGCGAGCTTAATTTCCAGCCCTCTTGATATCTCTACAGCTGAAAATAGAAAAACTTGTCCGAACCATCTGACCGCAATATAAAGAGAATATGCTATCAGTTTTTGCTTCTGAGAAAATCTTCTTAAAGGGGACTGATATTTATCTAAATGGGATAGCAGTACTTTATATGACCAAGAATTTATATAGCTAGATGTCTAAGAAGTTATTTTTAAATATAAAGAAATTACCTTTTTACAAGTCACTGTAAATGTTACGAAAAACACACACATGCATGAAACTGCAATAAGCTTTAACTGACAGGAAAGACATTGAGTCACAGGATGTGTGTGTGGGGGTGTTAATACTGTTTCCATTGCTGTATCGTCTGGTAGTAACAACATCGGCCTCGGTGAAGACCCTCACCAAACCACAGCCAGGCACTTCACACACGAAAGTGCTCTTGGACAGGACCACGGTGCCATTGGCGGGGGGGTCTGACCGGTTAGGTGACCTGAGGGCTTTGTGCTCCCGCTCCTGGGGCTTCTTCACGTCCATCTCCGCCTCTGCCCAGTCATCCTGAAGAGAGCGGTGGGTAGCCAATCTTACCATTCCTTAATGAGCCATCCAGTTATTCAACCTATTGCACTAGAAAAGTACATCCAGCCTTCCCGCTTCCGCTTGGGGCAGGCTTCCCCCTCCGAAAGGACAGATTAATTAACATACTAATAAATAGTAATGAGGGAAGATGTGGATTGGTCATTACCGAGCTCTCGGGGACCAGGTCAGATAGGTTGCATGTTTTCTGTTTCTTGCCCAGACTTGATATCTTTTTACAGGTGTAGTAGTACTCCACACACTGTGCCACTGTCTTTGTTTTAACCTACAGAAGAGCAAGCAAAGAAAATAGGTAAAAAATGTCAAAGAAGTTCATAAACTTCATAATTGAACTGGCAGAGCACATTTCCATCTGCTTTGGACGCATCCTTTATCTCACACCAGAGCACTACTGGTCCTGAATATGGACTGAAGATTAAAGGATTTACATTGAAAATATTCATAAACAAGCAGTAGAAGGTATGAGATTTGTCTAAATTCTTACCAAAACTAATTTCATATCAGATTCATGGAAGAGAAGCCAGAATAAGAAGACTTCAGATCAGCGTTTCTTTATACTATAGTGGAGGTACTTCTGCAATTAATTCAGGTCTGCCCTTATTCAATATCTAAACAGATACAATCAGCTGTACAAGGGAGTTTGAAAATAATGTATCTAGATTATCTTCTGATAACAAGAACAGTGTGGCTGCGTTACCATAGCATATTCACCAATGCCATTGCTGAGAGTCTCAGTGCACCTATTTTTCTAATATAAGCTTTAGTGGTTAATGGAGCATGTGAGCATGAATGGGAGCGGGCGGGATTTGGCCAGAGCGCCAAGCGGTTTTTCAATTAAGGCTGGAGCGGTCGCTCAGCCCCGCTCCAATTTCGCTCCGACACCACTCACACTACGACTCAGAGGCGTGCCCGAATCTACCCAGAACTCATCTGTACGATTATCAAGACTGTTACACAAATTGGCCGAGATGGAATTTTCAAAGTATTTCACAAAGAAATTAACTGATAGATCATAGAAGTGTACTATACTTATCAAACGCATAGATGACAATAATGTAGAGCAAGAACAGCAATGTGGTGAAACTGTTTCATTGAGTAAAGATTCACTTTGGAATCACTTCTAGAAACATCAAAGTGTGCTACGCGAGATGGAAACCAGAGCAAAACGTGAGCAAGTTTTATATGGTTGTAGCATATCAAGTCTATAAAGTAAATAAAAGTAAAAAAGCTTTTTTTACTAAAAATAAAAAATAAAAGTTAATATTGGTAATTAAATAAATTAGATTTGTCATTCAAGTAGGTCTAATAGGATTTTTTTAATTTCATGTAACGCTGTCAGTGAAATTTTTATAGAGATGCAGCATCAATAGAAAAAAATTGAGGAATTTAAAACGTGGATGCTTAGCCTGTATACACTTTAGGCTATAAAGCCCACTGATTCCTTTATTTTTAAGCCTATTTTTGTGTGGAATGCCATTGTCAAACCTGTCCATTGTTGCATATATATGTTGTTTAAAAATAAATATTTTCTGTTCTGAGTGGCAATGTTGACGTTGCTCATATTTCTTTGTGACATAAGGCTTCGGTTTAAGGTGACATTTGTTAGGCATGCAGATTATTTGTCCCTCTTTTAAACTGGAACGAGCGTGGAGCGATTTGACTGGAGCTGGAGGAAATTTTAGCGGAGCGAGGAGCGGTGTTGAGCGGAGCGGCTTAGTGCGAATTGGAGCGGAGGAGCGGGCGGAGCCAACAGCCTCGAGAGCGAGGAGCGGAAATTCTCACCGCTCCACTCCGCTTGCATGCTCTGGTGTTTAATGTCAAAGCTCTAAGCTTTAATGTGTAATTCTGTATCGTACCACCATACCAGACCCTAGGAACAGAGAGGGCATCTCTCTGAGGGTAGTAGGGTGTTCTGTACTTGTACAATTTACTTCTCTCCAGCCAAACTCTAAGTCTTGATTTGTCACTCCCCTTTTGACCTATGTGGTTTCTTATTATAATTTTGTAACCTTCCAGTGGCTCATAACATGACAATCGATTACATAATCGCTCCCTATGTACATACTCATCACACAAAACACTCCGCATTGTACTGTTACATATTCGTTTACAAATGGATTGCCTAAAAGCCTACTATTGTGACATCATAAATGGAATAAAGGGAAATACCATTGTCTGTATGAGAAAGAAGTCCTTGTTGTGCATGACAAAGGCTTTATTGAACAGCTTCTTCTCCACTACTGTCCACTTATCAGACCCTGCAAGACAAAGGGCAGAAACAGAACAGATTCATTTATTATGTTCTTTCTAAATAGACGAGCAACAAAAAATGACTTCATTTCCGCACTTAAGCAAAGCTGCACCGTTTCTCTTATTATCATGCATGCAGTGATTCCAGTTAGGATAAGAAGTGGAATCTAACGTAAATTTCAATCAGAAGATTCTTAAGCATGGTGATTGAAAACCGGAAAATCCAGACAGAAGTTGATGTTGACTAGATGAAACTTTTAACAGTAATAATGGTGTGATAATCAACGTCAGTTTCTAGTTACTGAGAAACTGGGACACCGACATACCTGCATAATGATAACCTGCAAGAGGGTTAGACTTGTGCCTCACTGGCTTCAGCACAAGCAATTTCTCCACGGTTGCCTGTCAATAATAAAAAAAAGACCTGTTAATAGCCTCAGTGTCCAGATCTTTACAGTTTCCAAGCAGAATTTTGTCACCTTTAAAAGCGATAAAGACTCGATAAAGACTCGATAAAGGAAACCGTTCTCAGAAATTATGATGAAACGCAGCAACTATCTTAAAACAATGGAAAAAATCATGGTTGACATTTTTATTTTTGCATTTCTGTCCATTTAATGAAAATTTTGCTAATAAATAGAAAACTACTTGATTTAGTTCATTTAAAAAGCGGAAATCACAGGATAAGCCCTAACACACTCCTGGTCATTGGAAAAACGCTGCATTTTGCTAAAACCCACATTTCAGTATAGTGTCCAACCATCTCAGCTGGCATTTAGCTCTTATGTAAATGTGTGCTGTTGCTATTGTCTGCATGAGGACTCTTACCAAGAAGTTCCCTCTGCATTCAAAAAGACAGTGGAGTGCTAGTTCAGTGTTGGCACCCCCTCCTGGCAGTATGCTGGAACACGCC
The DNA here is from genome assembly GCA_026779585.1 of Mormyrus proboscirostris. NCBI lineage: Eukaryota > Metazoa > Chordata > Actinopteri > Osteoglossiformes > Mormyridae > Mormyrus > Mormyrus proboscirostris. Next base: position 9,756 of record JAODKF010008125.1, read on the forward strand.
ATATTCACAAGATCGTCCACTGTCGAGTGGTGAGAGTGCGTTAGGGAAATAAGTGTGAAACTGACTTTCTTCAAAATCAGGCAGGTTATAAATCACAAAGCCGTCTATGGAATCGTAGTCAGTGCCCCACAAGTACCTTTCTGCTGGGTAGCTGGGCTGTCCAAGTCCCCCCAGGGTGTCCACAGAAGGCCAGCCCTATGTATGTCCTTTTCCACCTGGGATGGCTCCCGCAAGTCGGGAATCACAGCCTGGAAACGGGGGCCGATGTTGATCCGCCTGTAATGAATCGACACTGACCTCAGAACCAGGTGGCCGCCTCCAGGGAACACCAGTTAGTTTACTCTGTGCGAAAATTACTGTGGAATAGGGGGTGTCAGAGATGGGGGGGGGCTTACGGTTCAATGTCCACAGGCTTCTCTCCTGGGCCCAAAGTCGTCAATATAAGATTTCCAGAAGCATTATCTGCCAATCACACACAAATAACTATATACTGTATACTGACAACATACTTTGAAACACATTAAGTTCCAACCACAAACCTTACAATCAGTTTCCTTGTGCACTGAATTATTTCAGCCGGTGTGAAAACGTATTATACAATATCAGTCAAAGGTGCAGACATACCTACTGGAAATTATTTGTTTACCAACAAGGTAACGACCCTAAGCACACCTCAAGGTTACGTAAGTGCTGCATTATCGTTTGAAAAAGCAAAGAGATGGAGTGCTGTGACAGATGGTCTGGCCCCCGCAATCCCCCGACCTAAACCCTGTAGAGCTGCTTAAAAAGTATTGAAAAAAAGGATTGCAAAGTAAAAGCAAGGTAGCCAACTTGTGCTCAGAACTTGTGGAAACTCCTTCAGGACTGTTGGAGAAGCATTCCAGGTGGCTACATCTGGAAGATGGTTGAAAGAATGCCAAGAGTCTGCAATGCTGTCATCGAAGCTAAGGGGGCTATTTTGAAGAATCTAAAGTCTGCGAAAGTTTTGAGATGTCCAGCACTTTGATATGTATCACTTCATTGCTTTGAGGCCTTTTACTATAAGGTGAATAACATAGTTAAAACAGACACTAATGCATTAAAAGCATGTCTGCTCACATCGGTTAACATCAATCTGTGCACATACAAACTTACTTGTTTTGCAGATAATCACACGTGGAGGGACTGGGTTCAGGGTCCCTCTTGGCGGCCCAGGGCCTATTTTGACGTTGCTGAAGAGCCCAGATCCTTGTCGGACAGGGCTGAGCATCGGAGGCGGGGTGTAGGAGGTGGAGTCGCCTGCAATGTGCGGAGAGCGCAGTTGGCTCTGGTACAGGATGGCGACTCGGGCAGTCGAGGTGGGGCTGGATGTAGGAATGACCAGCGGCTGCAGGCGATGCCGGTTCTTCTTCTTGACTGGCCTGGCTGCCTGCCCCTCTACCTCTTGGGCTCTCTCGCTTTTTAACATCTGCACAGAAGCAAGAGGCAGCCCGCCAAACGAAACAAAGAGATCGTGCCGTGCGTTTGTTAGACACACAATCACTAGGTCATTGTTTATTTTACAGCTTTTTGCTATTGTCGGTCAATGAGCATAAATACCATTTCAAAGCATAAAACTAATGACCAGCATAAAAACATGTATTGCAATGTATAATGATTTTGATTCCTTTAAAGGACTTATCAACACTATTAAATACTCCTATTGAGTGTTTTTATACATTTGTCTAAACTATTGATGACTAATAATGACAAACAGGCTAACATGTTACAGAATAACAAGGTCAATTATTCTGCAACATTTGTTCTAAATGAGAAACTCCTTAATTTGGTAACATTGTTATGTCCCACATCCTAGCAGTTTTAAGATGGATGGATGGACATGTGGATTGGATGGAAGGTGCATTACTATACACAAACAGAAAGAGATTTGACTACAGAATAATCTGAATTTAGACCATGCATTAGTTCTGATTAACAGGTTTCTGGTTGGCTTAAATGAGGAGGCCAAACTAAAATGGTCCAATCGTGCAAAAGTGAGGGGCAGGAGCAGGGAGTGACGGAAGCTGGGTTTCTGAAGGGCCAGCACTGGTGGGGGTGGGGGGGATGCACTCACAGAGGAAGCGGCATGTATCTGGGGCCCTTCGGCGCACGGCCAAGGAGCCTGCGGAGACAGTCCGGTGCGGTGGGTGGGGCCTTTGTCAGGGCCGGGCCAATGAGGAGCGAGGGGCAACTTGGAGACGGGCTGAAGCTTGACAGGCACAGAGACAGGCATGACGACCGGGCGGGCAGGCTCATCCTCCCGGGACAGCTGAGGGCCCCCTTCCTTCTGCTCGTAGATACACACAGAAGCGGTCTGATGTTTCACCCACATTTCCGTAACAGCCTACTTACAGTATAGTCATCATCCTGCTTGCATCAGTGTGGAGATCAATGATTGATAGTATAACTACAATAGTACAATATTGCATATTCTCGACTACTCTAAAACTACTATTCAAAAATGACTTTTTTAGATCTGTCATTTAAAAAATGCACTTGTAAGAACAGATTTAGCTGACCTAATTCTAGAGCCGCGTGTTTGACGAAAATACCTGAGCAAAACCATCTAACTATCATTCATGAAAAGCACCAAGATTTTTTCGGCAGCGACTGAATCAACTGCAGTGGCAGAAATCTGACCGAAGACCTTTCAATAGTGACAGCAAGTTAAACTCTGTTAATGTGCAGTCAGATGCTGCTGAATGTTGTTAGAACATCACAGACCCAAACCCGGAAGCTGTATTGGCAAGGGTCTGGGTCCGTGTAGCGTTGAAAGTGATCTCTTAGAATGAATCACAGAAGCCACATACAAGCGGAAAGCACCATCGATCAGCACAAGCTAAACATTGCGTTTATAATCTAAAACGTGCTCCAAGCCAGCATAACATTGCCCAGGCCTTAAACTTTTATAAGAGACTTCAGTGACGAAGAACGGCACGTGTGTGGGCCGTGCCGCGACACGTCGCTGGCTCCTCACCGTTTTGGGTGTGGGCAGAGCCCGGAAGCCCCCGTGAGACCGCATGTGGCCGTTCAGGGCCGGCAGACTCTTGAACACCTTCTTGCAGGTAGAGCACAGGAGCTTGTTGCTGCTGTCGTCCTTCTGCAACACCTCTGGTTTGACCACAACACTGCAGGCGGCATGACCGTGGAAGAAGATGCTGAACAGATGACCGTGTGACATGCAATACTAACGTTCGACAAATTACCACCTTTAACAAAATTTATAATGAAATCAATTGTGAAACCAAATGAACTTATACCTGTGGTCAGGAGACAGTGGATCGTCCTGGTAGTTTGGTAAGCGCATCTATAGGAGCAGAACAGAGAACAATCAGAAGCTTTTATATTTGTCTATATGTTTTAACGACCTACAGTATGTACCTTAACCTGTGCACCTAAAGTATTTCAAAAATCCAAGCAAGATTCATTCATGTTCAGCTTCAATATATTAGATACCTACCCAGAACACACCAAGTCATGCATTTATTTTGTTTGTTTTCATAAAAATTCAGGTTTGCTTAATACTTCTGGCCAAGGCGAGAAGCCTTACAGGTATTCCTTGTTATACACGCACTTTGTTTACACAATATGGCAGCAGGCCAGAAGGTGCACGCCCATCTGCCTGTGGACACGCCAAAGCGTGGGACTGTTTTCATAAGCGAATTTGGGAACCAGACACCAGGCACTTAAAGACACTTTCAAGAGGGACATTGTACTAAGAAGGAGACTGCAAATAAGTTACAGATAGCATAAAATAAAATGTCTTTCACTCTTTTTGAGTTTTTTTTCTTTTAAGTGTTTTCAGATTTATGATACATTCATATACATTTCTGTAAGCGGAAAGTTAAAGTCTCTAGCTTTAGTTGGTTAAAATAAACTCTCTGAATTATTTGCCACGTCCCCAGTCAAAGAATGAACTGTCTCGTTTTCCAGGTGCAATTCATTAAATGGAATCATGCAGACCTGCGACCCAGAATAAGAATAAGAAACAAGACTTTGCAAGTACAGAGAGGCAACTTTAACTAAATTTAATTCAGCTAATTGCTACTGTTTGGAAACGGGCTATTAATTTTTAGTTGAAGACGCCCTGATTTATGAAAAGACTATCTAATGGAAGAAGAAGGCGTGTTCTTTATAGTCCGGAACATCCACCGATAACAGCCCTATGCAGTCAGGCCACAACACGCTCTTTATTCAGCTCCTTTGAAAATTGCATTGAATATTAAAAAGAAACTGTTCTCACACACACAGGATTGTGTTAACTGCCAGATATGTGTGTGTGGAGCAGGCATGTGTGTGTATTTGGGGGGGTGGGCTCTATAGGGGTGCTTGAGCACCTGCCACTTTTACCCTTTTAAGGGTTGAACGTGCCCCCCTTTTGGGGTTCTGACTGCCCCTTGTCAATAACTCGTGTGGATTTCCTGTGAGTGCTAAGGTTTCTGAAACAAGCTCATTACTTCCTGGGACAAGTTCCAGGTTCACCCGGACCCTGCCCAAGACGAGTGGTTATGAAATATGGGAAGATGAGTGGGTTTAATGTAACGCAACCCGAGTATGAAATAAGGAATGCCTTTTTCATACAATCCTCAGATTAATTAGACACGTGACAAAGCTTTACAGCTATGTTTCTCAATCCGGTCCTCAGGGACAACCAGACAGTCCACATGTTTGTTCCCTCCCAGGTCCCGGCAGGGTCTGTCTGGGTTCCCTTGGTACTAGGTTTCGAAACACTGCTTTACAGTACCTGTAGCCATGATGAGCTGGGGGAGTGCAGTTGCTGACCCCCTGCTTTGCAGTTTGCCTGCTGGATGCTGGGGGGGACGTCCCTCTGTGGTGCATGGCCCTGGGGGAGAGGGCTGATGGTGCCGGCCAAAGGCATGGTGGGCTCCTGACAGGCCAGGCTATGGTCTCTGGGAAACAGGAAGCTGTGAGCTGGGTGGGTGGGCGTGTGCTGGCTTGGGCTGGGCAGGGCACAGTTTGAGTCGGAGTGATACTGCTTGCTTGGCAGCGGGTGAACCTCCTCTTGGATGTGGCCCTGGGGCTGCTGCAGGTAAGGGCTGCTTTGGTGGTACAACGGCCTGGGTTTCTGCTCCTCCTGGAAGTAGAGCTGGGCCTGCTGGCTGGGGTGGGCTGGACTGGCCTGCATGAACTGCTGCTGCTGCTGGGAGATCTTACAGTTCTGACCGTAGTCCGGCAGGAACGAGGGACTTGGCATGGGCTGCTGGGCCGCCAAGTGAGCCTGCGGCTGGTAGTACGTCCCCTGCTGGTAGTCGAGCTGCTGCGGCTGCTGGTGGAACTGCTGTAGCGAGCGGCCACATTCCGACACCTGCGCCTGCTGCAGCGCCCCCTGCTGGATGTAGTACTCGTCCGGTTGCTGGTGCTGGTAGTTGTACTGCAGCTGCTGCTGTTCATGCTCATGCATGAGCTTAGACTGTGTCTGGTCGTAGCTCCTGGACGCCGACAGTCCCATGGGGAGGTACCTGTGCTGTGGCCCTGACGGCTGCATGCTCGACTGCTCCAGCTGCGAGGGCTTCTGCGAGAGTAGCTGGCGCAGGGCGCTGTCCGTAGGGGTGCAGATTGGGCCAGACACCAACAACCGGGACCCCTTGTTGCCGCCACCCCCTCCTTGGAGGATTCGCAGGTTCTGGCTGGCAAAGACCTGGTTGAAGGAATCCAGGCGTGGCAGAGAGTTGCCGGCGTGCTTGGGGGTCGCCGGTGACTCCGTCGAGGCCAGAATGCTGAACTGGTAGCCCCCGTTACTGTTGTTTTCGCTCATCTCCAGGGCGTCACCTTGAGCGAGTGAGCCCCACAGGTTCGGGATGCTCTTCCTGTTATTGCTGCTAGGCCATGCCCCCCCGGGTTTGGAGCCTTCCACTATGGAATTGAAGTCCTGCCCAGGTGTGACAGGAGATTCCATCTGGTCTTGGAAGTACTGAGGGGAGGCTGGAGAGAGCTGAGCCGGCACCATGGGCTGCACACCATAGTTCATGTTACACACCCCCATGGAGTTGTGCTGCGGGAAATAGATGTCTTCCGGACGATTATTTTCACACAGCGGCTGCTCTTCCATTATAATTGGCTTCTTCAAATATAGACGATTATTGCTTTAATATAAACAAAACCAGCAGTACCTGTGATACATGTAATACCTGCGACTGACCGTTCCACACCACGTAACATTTAACAAATTCTAAGTCTAATTCACTTTCAGTTTCAGGTCAGAGTTGCTTTTCGGAATGGGACTGGCCATCTTCAGGCTGGCTCTGCTTTTGAAGGATGAGTTCTTGATTTCACCACGTCGAAACCCATTCGAGATAGATCAGTGTGATGGTCTAACCGTCATCTTCTGGGCCTGGAGTAGCCCGTGCTTTTGCTTGGCGGTGGTGGCCCTCTATGGTTCGCCGTGCAAACAGCTGTCCGCCTCGTCTGACACTCTGGGCAGCAACCATGGAATCTGACACATCGTCTTCACTTTAGTTTCTCTTGCTGCGCTGAGCGCCTGGCAGACACACACAGACAGCGTCATTAAACACGTCACATTACCGAAAATAGTGAAGAAACAAATGAAATGAAAATGAAAAAAATTGATTGCACCCGAGCAGACAGTGCCTGAATAATCATAAAAAAGACAAAGCACAAACAGAATGTACGTGTCATTAAAACCTGTTTTTTAAAGCAGTTTAAAAGCTATTTCAATTCAGAATTCTTTTCAAGGTTTAAAGTTTTGGAACTTGGAATTTAGAGTTTCTCCATGACACCCATTCAATGTGTTCTGGTGTTAACAGCTGTAACAATACACACTGATTGATGTGGAATTGTATGCATGCAAGTTTGCCGTTGCCATCCACTGGAAAATATGCCAGTGCTGATAGTTAACAAACTGGTTGCTGGAACAGTGTAACTAAAAAAGTCCCTGCATTGTAATCTACCTATCCATCTTCAAACCACTTCTCTTCGATAGGGTACTCTACCGGCATGGTATTGACAATATGGTTTAATGACTTGTCGACCTGTTTGTGACAATAGTTACTTAGGTACCAACAGTTACACACTATAGTCACGGTGAAAATAATTAATTTCAGCGCGATACTGAGAATGACTACTCTTACACTGCTACATCAGCTGTGAAAAAAAAACAAGACATAAAAAACTTTATTAGAAGTTTACAATAAACAGGTAAACCTGAAATTACCATCCCAATTATTCATCATTTTCAACAAGCTTAAAACTGCATTTCGCTGCTTAAATGAACTTTGACATAATATTATTGCTCTGAATTACCTGCTTCAGATATGGCATGAAAGTAAGCAAATATGTAGCATATATCTCACTCCATAATTGAAGTGTCTCTTTTCTGTTCACCCACGCAAACACGGCGCTTTCAGCGCTGAAGATGTGATCCGGCCACTCACCCTGCTTTCATTTTCCTGTCACATGACCCTGAGCAGGGAGGTGGTGGTTGCGTGTTTGTTCTGTAATGCTCTGTTCTCCTTTAAAGGAGTGAAGGGGGGAAGCCTGACACAGAACTAAACAAATGGTGGCTGCTCTTTTTACACTTAAGCCCAAAAACAGGTTTTCCTGAAGATTTGCACATAATGTCATGACGTCTTGTCCTGAAATATGCGTTTGTACCTCTTTTTACACAAATACATAGTTTTAAATATTCTACAAGTAGCTTCTGGATGATTTTTAGTCTTATCTGTGTAGAGGTCTATTCTACACACCTACTGCTACTAAATATCATTTCACTGTACTAATTTAGTAGTTTTTTTAAACTGGAAGTTACGTAGCTGATAGCTTTATGAAAGCTTCCTCTTTGGCGATATAAATGTATTTCGACACTTAGCTAAAATAACCAACCCAAAGTATTTAAATGCTTATGCTGCGGTGCTATAATTAGACATCCGACATCCGAAGTTTTGCAGAAATCTGGAAAATTTTCCTGGAAAGATCAGAAAATACTGCGGCCGATAGTACTCCAGAGACCCAGGTAAATGGGCACAGGATATTGGACCATTTAAAGGAAAAACCACAGGGTGCCGAGTGATTGAAACAACCAGACATAAGAAGTGAAGGAAAGTTTTAGCAGACCCAACCAAAGCAGACAGACAGATGTAGGATGCCTTCATATGAAGTAACAAAGTGAGGTCTGACAGCACAGTAAGAATGAAAACCCACAGGCCAGTCTTTAAGAAACATTAAGGTAATGGAAAAATATGACAGAAAACTGTAGTGTGGGCACTATACTCCAGTATTAAACATAGGCAAAGGGGTACTCAAATGAGACTGCTTTGACACAGTTTAAAGACTGATAAAATATTTTTGGTTGTTTGTGAAACTCCATTTCAGGGTATGGGCCTCAGTAAATGGAGACGACCACACAATAAGCACTTGGGCACATTTAAACACACTGTCCTTCTTAAATTAACACACATTGATAGCGATAAAGTTATTCCAACTAAATAAATAGATATTAAAATGCATGCATCTTTCAACTGCTGATCCTGTACAGGGTTGTGTTATCTCATGCAGGACAGGGCACGACGGAAGGTCCTGGATGGGATGCCAGTCCATATACCCACTATGGACAACATAGAAATACAAGAGCAACTCAATTTGAGTCTTTAGATAGCAGGAAGAATCCCAGGTATTTGGAGGAAGAAGAAGAATAATATTCTGTCTAGGCCAAGCTTGAACCAGCAACCTTCAGATTAAAGGAACCAACTAAGATACACACAATGCGGGCAGAAAATAGAAAACTTCACACACACAGAGCTGGGGCAGAACTCAAACCACCAACTCAGATGGTGGGAGGTAATTGTGGCATTCGATGGACCACTGTGCTACCCCAGACATTGAAATATTATTATACATATTAGTCAATTGAATGTAGTGGGCACTTAAATAGTACCTCTAAAAACGCACATTGGGTAAAGTAGAAATCCATCATTTTCTGAAACCACTTTTCCTATTCAGGTCCAGAGCTGTCCTGGAAGCTATGGGCGCAAAGCAGGGAACAACCCAGGATGGGGCGTCAACCTGTCGCAAGACACATCATGCACTCACACATGCACACCTTTGGGTGATTTGGTAACTGCAGCTAACCTCACCATGTTTTTGGGCTGTCCACACAGGACCAGAGTACCCGGACAAAATGCCATGACAACACCGGGAGAACACACGCACACGTGGATTCATGGTCCAGGAAGCACGAGGCAACAGTGCCTCACCCCAAGCTAAAAACGTTTTTAATATTTTTAAAAATCTGGTAAATTTAATTTGTAGTAAGACAAACACCCTTTTAAAACGCTGACATAAAACCTCTATCCATTTACCCTATTTTCTACTTCTGAGAAACTCCTGGCTTCTGTAATGAGTGTGCAGGGGGCAGCCCCAGCGAGACACAAGCACTGGGCTCTCACAGTGACAGCAGCAACCTCAACTCTGGCGCCAACAGGGCAACACTCTTGGCTAGGAGTCGCAGTAATACATACACCTTAATGTGTGCTGGTAACACTGTCATTTTTAGAAGAGATCCTTAAAACGTTTTTACTGTCTTCATCTGTGTTCAGGTCACTACGATTAGCTCGTGACAAAGAGACCATAGGACTATAAGTTGTTGGAAAATGGATGGATTGATGCAGTTAATTAGAGAATAGAATGAGAATAGAATGACATTGCTCTGGTGAAAATTCTCACACGACTGACTCATGGATGCTGGCCTACAGGTCCATTGATGGACAGGGACCCACCTTCACCAAAAAGCAAACCAAGATCATGTGTGTAGCTCCTGCTCCTATATTGCACATACATGAACATTCATCGGAAGCTCGGCTTAACTGCATTTATGGCTAGCCAACTCCATGACAGCATGTACGTCTGTTTGCAATATTCTTTTCTCCTCACCTGTGCATCATCATTTTGGACAAGAGCGTCTGCGAATGTGGAAAATGTAAATGTGAATTTTCATTTATGAAAATTTATTTATCGGGTCCAGTGGCGGTGATTGCCCACTAATTATTTTAAAAATGTTATTGCTGCCTCTTTAAAATGTAAGAATTTCTTACTTTCCCTTTGTGAAAAGTGTAACTAAATGAAATGTGACAATAAAAACACAGCTGTACATCAGAAAAATTTAATGATCCTGATCACAGTTTGTCATAAGCTGCCATTGCAGGCTGATCACAGTTCGTCGTAAAGTGCCATTGCAGGCTGATCACAGTTCGTCGTAAAGTGCCATTGCAGGCTGATCACAGTTCATCATAAGCCGCCATTGCAGGCTGATTACAGTTCATCATAAGCTGCTATTGCAGGCTGATCACAGTTCGTCGTAAAGTGCCATTGCAGGCTGATCACAGTTTGTTCATCCCATGTGTTCAGTCCTGAGCTAACGTCATCCAGCTAATGCATGGTCAGCCAGCAAAACTGAAGTATCTACAGTATTGCTATGGGCCAGAGTAGCGGTACGACTGGAGGTGACTGGTGACATACAGGCCAATCAGAGATCTCAGTTCCACCGACCAGCTTTGGTGCTGATTCAGTGTGATAAATCGGCCAAAACAGCGCGGATGGGGATCCAATGGCACCACACACACCAGCGCAACAGGCAGCCCCCAGATCCCACCAACTCTCATGGATAATGTGACAGCTTTCTACGGTTCAAGATTGGCTTTGTGTGTTTCAGGCGGCACCACTTTACAATGAGGCTCCCTTTTGCCATTTGTAAATGGTGGTAACTCATTAATAAAAAGAAAGCTGTGTTATAACTTGTTTAAAATTGTCTATTAATAATTTACAAGGTGTTATAACCTAATAATAACCAGATTATAAACCATTCATAAACTCTTTATATGGGTAGCCTTATTTTAAAGTGGCACCTCCAGGCTTATAAAAACAATTTTAATAAGTTCTATACAATTAACTTCAAAGTAACTGAGAAGAACAAACATTGTTCTGGCTTCTGAACAACATCCATGAGGACGGTGTCTTAGGATTAAAGAGGAACAGACACAACGGCAGACAAACTTTGGCATTATTGCCGAATGTGCTGGTAACATAATGTCACAGTCCTGACGGCTCCTGAAGGTAGCCGTGCAACTGAGATGTGAACCGATAATCACTTGTTTCTCATCTAAAAATACAGTTCTTGTAAAGATGCTGTGCTTTCTTCAACCCGGCTGCCATTGACTCCCAAAGCCACACACACCTACATGTGGTCTGACCTGAAAGCCACACGGTCTCCCCAGTGTCGTAACTGTGCCTCTTAGCCTTATCTTCCACTCTGCTTGTAGACGGGGATGCTACGTATGTGGCTTCCATCTAACAATAATAATCCAGACAGCGTGAACACTATGGCTTCTGTGAAAATGCTGAAGGTTAAAAACTCAGGGCCTAATCAATGTCAAGAAAAATGATCTCCCCGAAACTCACAACAACCTAACAAATCTGTTTATGACCAGATGTACATTTAATTATCATATTTTAAGGATACACTGAAAAACCACAACGGTACACTATACCATTATGAATGAGATCTTTCAGGAAATATTAGAATTAGAAGCTTTTATTGTCATTATACCATGTATAAGGAAATCGCCAAGCAGCTACCCCTTCAGATGCAACGAAAAACGAACATCCAATCATTTATACAGTAAATGCAAAAAGTGCTACATATTAAATCTACTTACAGTGAATTACCAATAATGTGAATATTGCACAGTTATGTAGTTATATAAAATGAAAAAGTATTCTAATCCTGGAACAGCTTTTATGCTATTTATACCTTAGAGATGAGGCAGCCATTGCCACAAAGAACAATGCCTGTGTGGTGCTTAGGGATTTTACACTGACTGGGTCGCCACCCCTCACAGAATGTGCACAGGTCTTAGAGAACGTCTGTCATTCAGCCAGGAATCTATGAACTCTGAGGTTAAAACACCAGGAAATGGTTTGTAATGAGCTGTGACCCTGCAGTTTAAAAAAAACTGATCTGCGAGCAGTTTCAGTTTAATGCTAAAGTTAACATTTTTCTTTTTATTGCTCAGGGCGTTGTGAGACTTGGCAGGTTAGTGTTGCTGATTGTAACGAAATCGATTCAAATTTCGTGGTTGGCAGAGTGATGTCACTGTTGAGCCCTTGAGCAAGACCCTTAACCCATGTTGCTCCTGGGACTGGCTGACCCTGCTATTTCAATTACATGTTGCTTTGGATAAAAGCCGTTGCTTAATAAATAAAAAATAACATATAAAGAGAATAGAATTAGTGCCAACAAAAATTGTCATTTAAATGGCCCACACATTGCAGTAGACGACAGAATTTGGGTAAACAACTCATTTGTGATCAATAATGAATTTTCATATGACCAGTCCCACTCATCAAAATTAAATCCAGTGGCTTTTGAGTATTTCTGAAGCCATTAGAACATTGTATTAGGGCCATTTGTCACTATGCAAGTTAAGTTGATGAAAACCTTTCTTTAGCATGCTGTCACCAACAAAAATGTAAATAATAGCAAGAAGAGAACTCCAAGACAATGGTGACATTGATAAATTAACTAGGCCAACTGATGGTCTCACTTAGGTTTCTCATAGACTTATGGGTTTTCTGGCCTTCGATCATCAAAAAAACATTGCGTGGCGCTTCCCCCACCATGTGAGAAGTGTCACTCCAAATGGTTGTCTTCTGAGGTCCCCCGATGGTAAACTGAACTACTGAACCACATCTGGCCATCAGACTCTCTCCACCTTCAAGAAACGCCTCAAGACCCAGCTATGAATTCTTCTACTAGCCTGATGCCTCTTTTAGTTCCCTGAATGTTCTTATGTTGCACTTCTGTTCCTTGTATAGTCTTATTAGGTTCTTGTGTTATTATTTCAAGTTGTGCAGCTCCTGCTCCAATACCAAAACCTGGGCATTAAGTGGAAGCTCAGCCTAGCTGCACTTGTGCCTATCTGACTCCTTGACAGCCGTGTGTTTGTCATGTGCTATTTGCCTCACTTGTGTCATTTTGGAGAAAACCACAAGCTAAATATGAAAATGTAAATGTAATGGAATGTAATATAATGCAATATATGCAGGGCTGAGTGGAGAAGGCATGTTTTATTCTGCCAGAAAGTCTGTTCCTATGGAGCTGGATTTAATCTGGGGATTGTAATCTGTGGCTTTGTTTGAATAATAGTATGGCATTCATTCACCTTTCTAGAGAGTTTCTGACTTTGAGCGGATGGGTCATGGAAGGGAGCCTAGAGCATGTATAGGCTGGGAAGCTGCTCGGCCTGGCCTGCTGTCTGGCCCATGCATTGTCAGCCCTTGGAGATATGCTTGATGTTATCACATGCAGCCAGTCTCCAAAAGAAACTCCAGGGCACAAGTCGGCGAAAATGATGGCATTCAGCGAAAAAAAAATTAATACATTTGTCCTCCTGAAATATCCATCTCCAGTCCTTCAGCCACCTTCAGAAACATGGGTAACGAATATTATATTACTTTGGTATTACCCTCAAACAAAATCTGTAATACAAGCATGTTGACAGATTAGCAAATTATACTTAGTAGAGATGAACATATAGTGACAGGCTTTTCATCCTTTTACTATAAAAATTTAAAAGGGACTTCAACTTTACTTATACATCCATGGGCTACTGACTTTCTGTCAGTGCTGGTATAGTAGATAAATACTTGAAATTATTTTAAAAAAAATATTTAAATAAATTGTTCAAAAACAGTCCCAGCAAACGAGTCCTTTAATGTGCTAAACATTGAGCAAAAATGATTACCAACTCCATTTTGCCACTGTGACATGTACTGTAAGTGCAATCAAAATGAGAGCTATACTGTGTCATTATGAAACCCTTTTTTTCATGTACAACTGATACATGTGACAGCCAGAACTGTTGCTATAAATAAAGTTCCTTGACAGGCCCAGCCATGCAGAAGAATTGTCTGCATCTGGACACTTAACTCCCAGCTGTTCATGAGGCACAACTATGGGTTACAGAAAAAGCATGACTTTAAAGGTTTATTTGTCAAAATAATGCACACACAGGCGGCGTTTAGACATTTCTCTCTGTTTTTTTTTTTTCTGACTGTCCGAACTGAATAACCACGAAGTCTCAACCGTCTGTAACTTCCTGTTTGTTTCAAGTGTTGTAAAGAGCTGAGTTGGTTTCATCAGCAGATGCTGAAATGACCAATTAAGAAGCATTTTTTTATATTAGATGACTGGAAATGTTTTTTTTTATTAGCCTGCTCATAACATGTCGTGCTAAGTGCACACACAAAGACACATATACATCACCACAGGGAAAAAAAGCACTGAGGCCAAATGCAAATGAGAACCAAAGTTCCTTTGGCAACCAGAAGCCTGGTTGGCTGATAAAAGAACAAATAAAAATACAATTTCTTCTGTAATTTCTAATTCTGAGGATTTCAGGGAGGTTTAGGAAATGAAGTAATCTCTTTTTCAATGCTATGAGACTTCCTGACTATAACCACAATTTTCACATCCATTTATACTAAACATAATCGGCTTTCTTCAAGACGTAAAATTTTTAAACTGATACTGTTAAAGAAAATCTAATGCTTCCTTAAACTAGTTAAAACCTAACATTTGTGTTTGTCTTTCAATGTATTGTTGATTCTGAAAATGATTTCCCCAGCTATGTGAGTGCCGGGCTTGCATGTCCCCCCCACTCACCCCGGATACTTTGGTTTCCTCCTACAGTCAAAAAAAAAAAACAAACAGTTCAGGTGAATAATTCACTTGTACATATGCCTGAGACTGGTGTCTATGGGCTATGTATGTGTCTATGGGCTATGCATGTGTATATGGGCTATGTATGTGTCTATGGGCTATGTATGTGTATATGGGCTATGCATGTGTAT
>JAODKF010008185.1:0-27525 GCA_026779585.1 Mormyrus proboscirostris
TTTCAGTTTCAAAGTAGTTTGTAAAACCTGAAGTAGCTCATAGTGTCCCTCCTGACATGGACTAGGTGGTCACCCTAAAACTGCAGTCCTTCATCCATCTTCTAATTGCTCCTACTGGTCAGGGCTGCAGTGAGCCCGGGATGCTCAGGTTTATATTGCAGGGATGCTGGGGGTGTGTATTGGAGGACATATTCTTGCAAAAAGAGATGGGATTAAACACCCCCCCACCCCAATCCTGGCGATATGAGGCCAACAATGCTTCTTGGAATCAGTTGTCAGGAAAAACAAGTTACGGTATGCAGTATGAATTTTCCACTCTTCGTCACTCTGCTTCCGAATGTGAGGAGACGGTGGAGGCCTCGTTATGCGACCTCGCCATGGGAATAGCCGAGGTGTCGCAGGAGGACCCTTCACAGTCGGAGTGTAAAAATGGACCCTTCCAACTGTATGTGGGGCTCCTTAACGGCACGCTCCAAGCTCGCATCCCACATGGAATCCTGCTAATAAAAATACCGTTTATGCACACAATTTGTTCTTCTGCTCCATGAAGTACCTGTCTTCCAGCCTCGCAGCTCCAGAAATCGAGTATGTTGATGCAGCAGTAAAATGAAAGCCCATATCCTGCGTCTAATGGTTGTATTGCGATGTTCTTTCCTCAAATATGGATGCTGTCATATGCCATTGACATCTCTTCGCTGAGCTATGGATTCACATGCTTGCACTGAGTAGTAATACGTTTATTATGCACATTGCATCTCAATAGTTGATAAGAGAAATGTGACGGATGAGTGGTAAATAATTTAACAAAGGTTTAATATTTAATGTCGGAGCTCCTTTAACAGCTGTTTGTATTGCATATCATACAGTGGCATGCCCCAGGTTTTGGGATTGCCGTGTATCCTACTGCTGTGCTTAAAAAGCTCTTGCACTCAAGGGCCGTTTGATTCGGCGTCTTTGAAACAGGAACCAGTAAGAAAGAGGGCGAAGTACAAAAGGAAGTGTTTAATTGTGGCTGATTGGTCTCTGCTTTGTGTGGGGCCTGGTGGAGAGTGGGGTGGGGGGCGGAGTTGACTGACACCACTGTAGCTCAGTTATTTACCCAGGTTTAGCCGGAATTACAGAAAATTATTGCGGCAAATGTGATTTAGTATAAGCATGCAAATAAATTATGAGCTTTCCAAAGAGCTAACAGATCCAATTATCATTATTTCTCATTATTTCCTTGTGTTTGACAAAAGATTAGGCAACTAAAGCTACAAGTAAACAGCATAGAGGGAGACACTGGTGCAGACAACATTCTATTGATTGTGTTTGCACGTGTGCCATTATTAATTTAATATTTTATCAAAGCCATCCTTTGCACTCACTAAGTTAATAAAATTGTCTTGTCCTTGCAGGAGTAATTGCATCAGAGCATGCAGAGGTCACGAATATGACTGAATCATCTGACTTCTCTGGTCCTGGGAGTGTGCCAATGTCGACCACTTCACCAGGCAGCTATGACGCACCGATACTCGACTCTACAACGAGATGCACACAATGTTCTCCAGAAGGTCTTGTGGCAACCTCACTGACAACACAGAAGGAAGACTACATGGCAGTGACTCCAGCCATGGGCATCAATCCTCAGACCAGTGCCCCAGTAGACACATCAACAGAGCTGCCCACACTAATGGAAAACTTATCTGAACCTCATGACCAGGATAATGCTGCAGAGGAACTCCCTAAATCTTTGGAGGCCAGGGCTGAAGCTGTTGAACTCTTGGTTTTACCCTCCTCTAAAGACATCCCAGATAATTTCTCTGGAGAGGGGAAAGATCAAGAAGAAGAGGTTACCTACTCGCTTCCCAAAGAGCCTTTTCCAAATGATGTATCACCTCAACCAGCCTCAGAAAACTTCACCTTAGAAGTCGAGCATGAGGCTGAGGGAAGTGGGATGGGCCACGAGATTCTCATTGGATCAAGCTCTGACAGTCACATTGTCTCTGAAAACCCCTCAAATCATCCTCCTTCCTTACCACCCACTTCTGCATCAACTAGCAGCCAGACAGTTAATCAATACAGCACCATCAGACAGTGGGAGATGGAAGATCAGCCAACCACATCACCTCACGTTAGCACTAACGCCACTAACCTACAGCAACCCGTAGTTGAAGAGGTTGCCACAGAGATAAGAGAAGAGGTTCTTTTTACTAGTCTTCCTTCTGGCAACCCAGAAAGCACCACTTCCAGCAGAGACAGTATGAATGAATATGAAAAGCCCATGGACATGTCAACAACGTCAGATGCCTGGTTAACCACAGGGGTTCCTGTCACAGGGCTTCTTTCCACCAACAGGATACCAACAGAAAATTTACTGACAAATGAATCCAAAGATGGTGTGACTGAAGTTCCTTCAGAGAATGATACCGAGTCAATTACAGATCTCAATAGCTCCTACTCATTGGTATCAACGGAGAAGGTAACCTTTGGAACTGAAGACCTCCAGCATTATGTCTCGGAGGTGCTTTTAGGTTTCGAGAAGTCTGATTCTGGCACTACCTCAGAGGAACCAACCATGTTGACACCAAGTCTCAGGGAAACTGCTCACAATGCTGAGTCTCAATCCACAGAGTCAATGGCCGTGGTGATGCAGACCGGGGCGACCCCAGCACCAGAGATCAGTTTGCCTACTGACAGAACTCACCTTCTGACTGTCGGAGTTCAGTTCCCCAGCAGCACAGGAGTCGAGGGCTGGACGAGTTCTGAACTCAGCTCGGAAAACGAGACTAAGACCTCCCCAGGTAGGCTTCACATTGTGGAATGATTCTTCATTGAAGTGAATATGCTGTGCTTACATCTGTTATTCTGCAATTTCATACATCATTCGTTTGAACTTTTCCTCAGTGTGGTGCTGGCCTTCGAATCCCGTTCTTGTGTAGCAATAAATGCTATAAACCGCATGGGATAAATGTTAGCAGTACCAGGATGACATGAAGCAGTGAGACATTTAGTACTATAGTACAAGGCATTTGTATGAATATGCCAAACAGTTTACCGCTCACTCTCGAGCAAACTCGCGTTGACTAAGGCTGATAGTCGTATAGAGTGACTCACTGTGGATTAACAACTCTGACTCCATTTGTTGAGATGTGTTGAAAGGATGTTTATACCGTAGATGTACATGTTCATGAGTAATGACATATTGCCTTGCTTGTTCTGTATTTGCTGACGGCACACGGACCTTTTGGGGTATAGTGGTGTATGAACATGTACAAGCCCATACTATCAGTAAGCATGAGTGCATGTTGTAGGTGATGGAAAAATTTGATAACAAAGATGGACTGAGAGCTTAATCTGACACAAGATGGGAGGTGGATGATGCAGTTACATGTGAAAAGCATGTTTGATACAATTCCTTATGATAAATGTGTGGCAAATCGCAACTTGGGACACAGACATCTATAGCATCTTCTTCGAAAGCACAATGTAACAACAGTAAATCTGACAAAGGTGGTGGTACCAGCACTGTGACTGCTAAAGTGATTGTGTTCAGGTCCGTGTTGAGGTAGCTCTAATTCTAAGCAGCTCTGAAGCGTAAGTGTTCAGAGTGCAGGTAAATAAAGGAGTTAATAAAAGGCCACGGTGGCTTTGGGTAAAGACAAGCGCTCTCTGTTTGCATTCCGCTCTAGAGCAGGTGAAAGTCTGTAAGCCTCTTTAATCAATGATCAGCTGCAGGAGAGGCCTCTGAAATAAGGCGTTCCCTAGAGCCCTTTTAGACATTACAGATCTGCGCTTTGAAAAATCGCCCCCCTTGCTGCAGACAAGGAAGAGTACCGGGCCGGGATTGCCCCCCCCCCCCTTAATTAACCGCGTCCCTCATCACGGGGAGGTGAGGTCCCGTGTCACATCCCCTAGCTACACATGTGAACACGCACACGGCCACAGAAGAGATCTGGGTTCCATGGGAATTGAGACGTGAATTATTGCCCACGTCCAGTTCCGGCAGCAGAACCCGAATGCAGAGAATAATGGTGTTCTCAAAAGGATCAGCCGTGGTTATAAAAATGACTGGAATGCAACTTTGATAAATCACTCTGGAGCATAACTGTAAACTGATAATTAATCACTTATCCATATTAAATGTGACATCCTCTTGAGCATATATTATTTTCACTGCAAGCTCACCTCCATTATCAGTCGTCAACGATAAATGAATCAGACAATCCTCATATGCATTCTCGTAGTTCAAAGCAAACCAATCGCCTCGTTTTCCTCAGTTGCCCTTTTGTAGAGAAAAAAATGACACTTACCCCATCGGTACCCGTCGACAGGCTGAGAAGACCGTTTTAAGGAATGTTGCATTGACAAGCATATTCAGTAGTTTCAACAGTCAGAAATGTTCACTGTATTGTGTGATTTTATTGGGCTCTTGGGGGACATGGTTTAGCCACACTACCCACAAGCGATGTACATGGCTTGAGAGGATATACGCTTTGACTCACTTTGCTTGAGAAAAACACATTGGCTCTGGTTTAATGATACCAAGTTCTTATCCCATTCCACTGTGAATTTGACGTTAAGCTTTGTGAAGGACGGTCTGTCCATCTGGCTATCGATTTCTCTGCTCTGTTTTTTTTCTCCAAGAGAAAATCAGCTTGTAGTCGGCTATTGGTTGGTCTACTTCCCTTGTAATATTTATATACCTCAACGCTAACATGAGCTGCTGTGACAAACGGGAGGATTAAACTTATCCCTCTGAAGCAAGTATTTTGCAAACCCCATTCGCAAAATCATAACATGGGGACCTCCTTGACCAGGATAGGTAAGGGATCTGGAGGTTATTAAAAAGCATAGCAGTGGTATTTGTTTGACTCTGTTTGAATCCCATAGGTCTTTATCAAAACAGCTACCAATTGGGTAGTCATCATTTTTACATTCAGCAATTTCACTAAACTATTCCAGAGTTTCACTACTATCAAGAACCAGTCATGCTTTTTTTCTCAGTCTGCTAAGTTTTATAAAGTTTTTATATTTCACAAGTAAATGTGAAGCCCCAAGCAGGAGCACAGTGAAGATCACATTTGTTGTCATCGACCTTGGACTTTTTGCACACAGGTGCATGTCAAGAGGAATAACACAATGAGAGCTGAGATTGACATTATGACAAATAGACTCTGGATTACTTACTTAGGCCTTGTAAAAAAAAAATCAGTAAATGTTTGCGTAGCACCAAGTAAAAACCTTGCAGAATTGATCTGCTATTAGATTAGTTAAGATGATGACATTTCATTTTAAAAGAAATAATAACTCATAGTGAACAATGCTAACATTGTGCTTACCAGTTTGTCGTCCTGAGTATTATCCGGGCGCATTAAACAAACCGTGTGTGTGTGAGAATGTATGACTCATACTTACGACCCTCATAATTCTTGTTGGGTGACTGTGACCTGATGTTTTATTACCTGAATAAATATGTGAAGTAGTCCTTCTGTCCTTGTAATCTTAATATTCATCTCGTTGAATCACGATGATTTGCGTTCTGTAGGAGCCCAGTACTGTCGTAATACACAGTAAGCATTGCTTGTGTGACATCTGTAAAATTGGCTCCCGGGGTAAACTGTAGTCAGTGCCGGTTCATGATAAATAATTTGACTATTTTGAGCTTTCTCCTTTGTGTCTGTGTAACTGGGTGGAGGGAGCGCTGCTGGCTCCGGAGAGCAGAAAATTAGCTTTACCTTGGTGTGCTGAATGTCTGGAATACATTTGCATGGGCTAAAGGGAAGATGTTAGGTTATTCACAGGTGAGATCATAGCCTTTACCGTATAGACCCGTACTTTGAAAACACCGACGCTGTCAGGTCTGATGCTCGAACGGATAGCGAGGAAGCAGATCCGGGAGACGCGAAACTAAAACACGGGGTTTATTGACAGAAACGGGGAGCAGCACAGGACGAACGTCTTGTCCGTACTGACTCAGACACGGACTTAAATACACAATACATATCAAACTGACGGAAACTGCTGGTCACAATCGGGCCAGCACACGTGGTTAATAAGGGGGCGTGGCACACACGAGGCTCTTACGAGCTGGGCGTGACAGACGCACGCCATTATTTCATAACCTCCTAGGTGTCCGGTTGTCTTTTAAACGCAATAAGCGTGATCAATACTCTGTTTCAACTCTTATATTTTGTATATAGATATTTTTTCGTAGCAGTTACATTCGTAAATATGCTGGATGAATGACGGTTGCTGTCCCTTCAGGTAGGCCTATATATATTTCAGACCTTACCCCCCATCTCCATGACGTCCGATCCACAGAGGAGTCCTGCAGAGAACTATTTTTATCACTGCTTCCAATGTATGAACCGTCCTCTGTGGCATATCATTTAATAATTGCAGCCCTTTCAAAATGTACGTCTTTCTCATACATATGACCCAGATTTGCATAGCACATGCTGATTAAATTTACCTCCATGGACAATCTAATATATTCTCCCAAAATAAACTGAAAAAGCTGTAAGACTTCACTCCTTTTGTTCTAGTGCACGTCCCCTTGTGATATTCAACGTCCGTTTGTTTGTCTAAACCAGTTTTTAAAATCATTTCCAGTTATTTTAAGAGTCGGGTATGACCTCAGTGCATTTGTATCAACGGCAGATGAGGTGCTTATGAGATAACATTAAACTCTTGGCATATTTAAATTTAGATAAGCTATTTCTATAAGACATTTTAATCTCTCAGCAAACGAATTTATGCTGCTGTGTCGTTAATTAACGTGTCGATTGCCAGAGTCGATTATATGTTATATGCTTTCATTACCTTTTTAAAGTTTCGCTGTTGGCTTTAATATGTATGTGCATGTTCCATGCTTTAAGTCTGATCACGTTGCAAACAGCAGTTGCATGAATTAAAGTTATAGCGCGCAACATAAAGCTTACAGGCTGAATATAAATTGGACTATAATATAAGTCACAGCACTGTGCGAGAGCCCATTTACTAACTGATTGTTTTGGACCTCATTCGGCTTTTTGAAACCAAATCCAGCCATATGTCCCCCTATTAAAAGCAGGACATCAATCTTTTACTGTCCGCAGCGCTGCGATAATGCACGGTGAGTGGCGCTTTATAAACCGTTATATCTGCTCTGCGCCCCACAAAATACAAATGCCAATAGGACATGCACAATAAAAGGTCCTGATTGCCGCCTGAATGTGATACGGCAAAGGGACTCTGACCTGGTTACTGCTCGGAGCAAAGTATTCATTCCCATCTAATTAAATGAGGGCAGATTCAGGTTTCTGCATTAACATATGACTATAACATGGAGTCTGACACTAAAAGGCTGTTTTTGTTTGCAAAGTCCTTGCCTAGATTCCTACAGATGTCAGAACAAGTGCACATTTCATCAGTTTTTTCCCCAACTGCTTTAATAACACAAAAATAATCCGGAATATAAAAGCTCGGTGTCTTTTCAGTTTCATATCCAGAACGCAATGCAGATGAAGGCGAGCGTCACTGGGCAGTTGCTGATTATGCTGTTATATTACCCGCTCATACCACGGCACTGTGGAATTCTCGAACTTGAAGCGTTGATTAATGTTCTATGACCTCACAAGTAGTGACGGCCAGGCGAATCACGCTAGTAAATCAATGCGCGACTATAATCTTTATTCTGACATGATTTAACGGAAACAATGAAAGCAAAGAATTCGCTACAAATCACCAAGACAACAACAGTGCTTCAGCCTGAGGACCGGGACCTGTGGTCAGTGATAAAATCCCAAAATGATTTACTGATACAATGCACTTGTACTGCAGTCATGTTTTACAGTCCTGTTGCACATGCCTAAGCAAGTCCGGTTTTAATATTCGGTTTAATATAACACTAAATAAGTCGGGATTTACCCAAAACTGAATACCAGAAGGTACAAAAAGCTAAATTAACAATGGCCGAATACATATTTACATTTCTTTGCCTTTGCAGCCGTGCGTTTAAAACCGTATAATGAATTTTTTGAGGATTACATTTGCCCTTCGTTGCCTCAGTTCCCTGTTTGACTAAGGTGATGTTCCCTTAACAGATCGAAATAGCCAAAAGTCCATTATGCAACCGGCTTTCTTCCTGCTGCCACCATAATGAGAGCAATAACAGAAGAAACTGCGATTTGCTTTGAGATGGATGCAGTACAGGGTGGAGGGAAGGATGGATGGGGGTCGGAGAGGTGGTGGGGGGGGACTTCCTTCCCAAGCGCACTCACGCCTCACAAACGCCTTTTAGTTGGGCTGTTTGCTAGACACTAACAGCGGTGGAATCGTATGCTTTGTCCGCCTCATCTGCCATCAAAACCAACTGGGGAAAAAATGCATGGTTTGCTTTCCAAAACGCCACATGCTTAATATTCATCTCTCTCTCTCTGCCCATACTTTGTGTTTTATTTGCTGTTTTCCCCTAATGCGTCCATGTTTAATCTCTATGCCAGTTACGTGAGTCAACTGTTGACCCACCCCTTTTTACCGAAGAAGTGAAAAATAAAACGTGGAATCAAACATATGCGCACTGCCGGTGGTGAAGTCGCGATGGTCTGTTCTTCTGCAGTACAGGTACACGCAGTTTATCTGAGTTTAGTTCGAAACATACAAGTGTCGTTGTATCAGTGATTGGGATTTATTTTATAATACCACACCGTCTCCTAGCAATCACTCAAAACATCGGTGATCTCAGAGCCGGCATCCCTATTGCGTTTTTGCTGCCGGGACAGAGTGCTGTTTGTTCGGCTTTATCCACCCTGCTCCGGTATACTCCTCACTTTCACTAAGTACGATGCCACAGAAACGGCGCTCCATGCAGACGGAAAGTTTTTACGAAGCATCGGAACATGTTTCCAGCATCACGGCGGAAGTGTGTCCTGCGGTGTATGGTTCCATTCATATTTAACATCATATGATGCAGTTCAGCACTGGCAGACTGGAGGTGTGTCATGAGGCAAAGGGATAGATTTAACTGCCTTTGCCCGTTCAGTATATATTGGTTTTAAAAATGAATGATTTTGTTTCATTTTCATTTCTTTGTTATTTTTTCTTAGTCAAATTATACAAGTAACATTTGTTGAATTCTGATAAATTTGAGTTTATTGTAGGTTTCAGTATCTAGCTTTTATTAGAATGTTTTGACCCTATTTCAGATGCAGGGTTCTTAATTGGATTTATTCAGCGATTTATGTCAGCCGTATAAGTAATTATGAGCTATTTGTATCATGAATACAATTAGTATGAAAAGTTACATGAATTAAAATTAATTGGAATTGCAGTACACAACAGTTGTGTCACTGGAGACACTGCTCTGGAGAGGCAGATAAGTTGGCTTGAGAGTTGGATGGCTTTGCAGAGCAAAGTCGTATCAGAGCGTGTAAAACAGGCCATATACCTGTGTGAACAGGTTTATGATAGCACAATTAGAAAATGTATAATAAAAGTTAGATGATGTATCGCAGTAGTGACATTTTAATAAGGATCCTGTAATCCATCTATCAGTCCAGAAAGTACAAATCCAGACCAAGGTTTTGTTTCAGCCACCACTTTGGGTAATCTGTAACTGTGAATCTTTATACTCAACTGGCTGGTTGGAAAAAAAAACTTGTCTGGATTTGTACGTCCTGGACCTGAACTTTCCAATTTGTAGTGGATTAATTTTGTGAGTAACTGCCCCAACACCGGTGATGGTATGCCTGGAGCCTCGCCGCGGAGGAAAGGGAAACCCATTCTACATTTGTCTGGAGGACTGGAAAGTTCATAGGCAGCATGCCCGTCCATCACAGGGCACTGTGTGTGTGTGTGTGTATGTGTGTGTGTGTGAGACACCCACCCTGGGTCACTTAACTACATGTTTATGGACTGCAGGAGGAAACATGGGGAGAACATGCAAACTCCACACAGACAAAGCAAGAGGCAGAATTCAAACCCCCCAGCCCTGATTTTGGGCGTATCCCCTAAAGAACATGTAATCAAACGCTAAAACGAATATAGGGGCTTTGGGATTCTCTGTAGCATTTAGCATCTTCCAGATTCCAACACCTTAACTTTTAGCTGAGAGCACATGGGACGTGCACAGTCCCAAGACCAGCGCAGCGCGGTCGATACAGCACGATTGATTAACCGGGGAGCTGCCTGGGTGTTATGTTCGTGTTACATGATTTCCATGTAGCGCCTCTTGGGGACTCTTTGTAGGGACCGTCAGGCTGCTCTACATTCATCCTGATGGCAGCACATCCATCTCACGGAGTCTGGCTCCTTCTTTACTGCGCGTCTCCACCTTTCTGAGCCACATATCTACATCTGGGGCTGTGCCTTTGGATCGGCTGATAAGGCTCCCATGATTCATTCTGCATATGTCTGGAGGACAGGGCTTGCAGGCCGGAGTAGGACAAGGACCCTTCTGGGGCTCCTAAATCTCTCTCTTTCTTGTGTTGTATCCAAACACAGCAGCCTTATTTTGGGCAGAAGCAGGTTTCATATTCCCATGGAAGCTCTTCAGTGTTCGGCATCAAAACCTCTCTCACAGCAAGTAAATGATCAGCCCCTGTGCAGCCTTCCTCCGCTCCAAGATCAGTGCCCAGCCATAAACCTATATTTATTTTTTAGGTCAGCAGACATGGCAACATTTTTTAAGTGGATGTATTGTGGTCTTATCACTTTTTTTTGTTGGTTTTTCCCACCGTTTAATCAGTAAAGCCTGTGAGCTCTTTGGAATTCCAGAGTAGCTGTTCCGATTTTGACAAGTACACCTCCACGATGACCTTCCCGGGAACCGATTACGTCTACTCTTTGGCTGCTAAACGTCAGCCTGCCCAGACGGCACGCGGGATTACGTTCTAGATTATGTCCCGAAAGTGCTGCTCTGGTGGCCCGTTCTCCAGGTTCCAGAGTAATGGCTTATCTGGCGTGTAGAGACCCACCTGAGCTCAGCAAAGCCGTGATCCCTGTCTCTCCCATCCCATTACAAGGCTCAGTAATTCTTGGAACGATCGAGCGGCGAGGTATCGGAGACGGCGTGTGCGTGTGTGTTTCTGCCTGAAGGACGGTGGGGCTTTCACAACGCTGATACTCAAAGTCAGATCTCTATAGGCTCACAAATGGCCCAACTGTCGTATTTAATTACAGAATTTAATCAAAAGAATTAAAAAAAGGCAAATTTGCTCACAACAGTGTGAGGTAGCTTCATTGCTCAGCGTGCCTGACTCATCTTGGCGGATGGTTGCTGCCTCGAGTGCTGTGGTGATGGGACGGTCTCCAACGTGGCTACCCACCTACTGAAGATCTAACGTCCCACACCCAGCTGCCGCAAGTCAGCACGGAGCCCCTCAAAGCTTTGGCGGGGATGCCGTCCCACGGTATCGCCCTCAAAGCTTCAGCGGAGATACCGTCCCGCGGTATTGCCGCGACGAGTTTTCCACTCGACGAACGGGGGAAGCACCGGTGGCAAGCGCCCAGTCAAGACAGATGGGGGGAGAATTTGGCAGAGATGGAGAGGCAGGCGGCTCTTCTCTTTTAAGGGAGGGACTTTATTTCAGTGTCTTTCAGCCCAGTCCCTGGGCACCCCCAGACAATCCATATTTTTGCTTCCTCCCATCTCCCAGCCAATCAAGAACACCGATTACGTGATGCAGGTTTGTTGGGAGCAAAAATGTGGACTGTCTGGGGACCCCAAGGACTGGGCTGAGAGACACTGCTCTAATTAGTCATGGGCACAGTGCTACGCAATGTAAGCTGATAGAACCGCTCTTTAACACGGAGCTAATCCCTCTCTATAACTCACTCCCAGCTACACGCTCAGATAGAAGAGCCCTTCTTAATAACATGCAGATAGAAGGATCTGAACTAAACAGGGTGGGATTTGAGTACAGCATCATGAGGGATGTGCAGGTGATGCTTGTGCAGTGCATAACCTGTGTGTGTGTGTGTGTGTGTGTGTGCGTGCGTGCGTGTGTGTGTGTGCATGCGTGTGTGTGTGCGCGCGCATGCTTGTATCCGCGTGTAAAGTCACCGCCAGAAATCTGGCCCCAGCTTGCAGCCAGCGAGGAACCGTCTGCGCTCGATAATTTATGACTAATTGTGTGAGCACCGAGTGGACGTCCCTCCCTCTGCGCTGGCCGTGGGCTCAGCCTTCGGCCTCGCTGTCAGCGCACACGTGTGCCTCACATCTCTTTTTCAGTCACTCGACTGAACCAGGCCAGAGCTGCCGAGAGCAAGCTGGGATTTCTCTTTTTTTTTTTTGCCAGTTTAAGCAAATTTAGGTTGGCATGTAGATTCCCTTTTACTGGGCAAGATGAAAAACCAGCGAAGCAAAAAGGTTCCTTGAGTCGCTGTTGGATACTCAGGCTTGCTGGTGGGATAGAGCATTTTTCTGTTCATGTCTTTATTGTTTCTGTGTATAAGCAATTTCTGTCGTTTGCTTCCTGGCCCAAGTGAGCAGGGGTGGCTTAGAGACGGCAGTGCTCATCGCTCCCTGAAATGACGCCGCTGGGCATTAGAACTCATCAGTCACCAGTCAGCAGTTTCTTCTGCAGCCCGTCAAACTCCCGAATATATGTGTGCACATGCATGTATGTAATACTGTAATAACTACAATAATTACACAATTTATTAAGCTGCTTGGACTTTCCACTAGGCGTGTAACAATTCAGCGATTGTGATCAATATATTGATTGTTAAGGCCATGATACGATTAAACCAACTCAATTAACAAATATTGATTCATCATTAAACTATGATGATGCGCTGAAATGCTACTGGAATAATCTGTGATAAAAATCTCTCACACAAAGCAATCTAGAAGTTCACCTTCATAGAACCAACCCATGACAGTGTATTTTATGTAGCTGTATGTTCCTGTGTTTTCAGGAGGAAGAAAAAAAAAAAGTATAGGACAGAATGTGTTATTATTTTATATATTTTTTTCTTTTCTTTTAAATACTTTGTTGAAAAAATATACATATGAGCAATTAAACATTTATTTTTAAATGTTTGCTTTTATCTTAAGTCTGATTCCACTAAAATCAGCTTGTGTTTTATTGTATTGAAAATATCGATCTTCTATTCCTGAATCGAGTCGTACCGCGGTAACATTTCAAATATTGCCTGATGTCAAACTGCTGCCTTGAATCTAAATCAAATGGTACCATGACAAAGTTTACGATGTACACCCCTAATTATAACAATGCATGTTTACATGTAGAACGGGATCAAAGCTGGTTAAGCGTCCATCTCATCCTCCAACTGCTTATCTAGTTCCGGGTTGGATGGTCGTACACAGTTACATCCTGGCCAGGGTGTCACTGGGATCAAGCATTTTTGATATATTCTTGAAGAAGACAGTGTCATTCAGAGCTTCTGTCTTCCTGTTTTTATTAGTGACACCTGATTAAAAGGCAATTGCTCTCCCGCCTGTTCTTGATGCGAAATTTTATTCAGTGGCACTTTGACCTTTGGCTCTGCTGTTCATTCTGCATGGTCACTGTAGCAACCCAGCATCTGAGGATGTGATATCCTCTGCCAGTGAGTGTGTCACCCTCTATCCATGTCACTGCTAGAGTTTGAGTATATGACAAATTTTATATAGCGCCCAATATGGTACATTTGATGTACCATGCGATCACGTCCGAATTCATGATACTCTAATGGATCATGAAACAGCACTTAATCTCTTTAGTAAAGCAGAGAGATAAAGCGTAATGCATTGTCTCTGTAAATTTCCCTCTCACAAAAGTGGAGTTAATCGTAATTTAATCTGTTAAATTGTGCCATTTATTCGCAGAAAGACTCTGCTAAGCTAAGGTGTCATAGGACGGAAGAGTGAAAGTGCTGCATTAGATCGGTGCTCTAAGATGTGGCAGACTTCATCGCTCTTTGGGCTCTGACTCTATAATGATCTCATTATTTATGAAGGCCGGCTTGTCAGCCGCACACGTTTAGCATTGTCCTCCATTGCTCGCCATCCGTCTTGGTCAACCAATAGCCGGTGCCCTTTCCGCTGGAGTCTTCCCTCCATCTTCACCATGGGCATCAAACAAACATCCACGTCCTCGGTGGTGTTCTGCAGCTGACGCCACTTCGAGAGCTTCCTAGTGAACGCCGGATTTCAGTTGCATTGGCCGTGCCGTTTGCTGGACAGTCGAATGGGTGCAGCCAGAGGTGTAGCGACAGGTCAGGCAAGGCCCCAAGCTGGGAGAGGGCCCCCAGGGTGTCCGATTTACTACACATCTGCTTTATTTATGTATTTTTCACAAAAGTGAAAATAATGGACTTGTGTTTCTTAGATTGTCTTTGTAAGATTGCTAAAATAATGAGTTGGAGGGGCCCCATGGATTTTTGTCCAGGACCCCCAAAGTCCCTAGAATCGCCTCTGGGTACGGCTTTCAGTCTCTGGTCTGAGGTCACCACCATCACCATATAAATTGCATCAGTGATGAAATTCCAGGTTGAGTGTCTACAAGCCTGAGGCGCCAAGTGGGATGGAGCATAATCAAGCCCCTGCGTCCGAGGCACAGTAGTCCTGTTGACTCACTCCAACGTTTTCGGTGTGCCCCGTCTCCACAGCGGAGGACAACCCCTGCCAGACCAACCCGTGTCTTCATGGAGGGAGCTGCCTGCCCGAAGGGAACGGCTACAGCTGCTACTGCCCGCAGGGGTACTCTGGGGAGAGCTGCGAGATCGGTAAGGAGCCTGGGGTGTCTGGTCGCGCCATCCAGTGCATCCTGTGCTATTTGCTAACCGCTATTAGCATCGCCGTTGCTTGTTTATTCCTCAGTCCCATCCTGCAGTTACAAATGCAAAGTTTTCAATACGAAGCACAAGGAGAGGAATCCATTACACCTGTGACCCGTCTTGCAGTAATCAGGAACTGATTCAGGTCCAGGAAGCCCACTGCCGTTAGCAGAGTCTGCCACTCTTATTTAGCCTATTTTGGCATTGCCTGAGATTCCTTTAGCAGCCAGCAGAAAATGAAATGTTCATATTTTCAGTGGTTGGGTGACAGTTCAAGATATGATGGAAATATCGCCACAGTGCCACTCCAGTCGAAGGATTGTGACTGTTGCATCAGTAAAGTTCTTTTTTTAATATCTCCTCCTTTGGTAATTTTCAAACCCGTTTCACATTGCGGCTCCCCAGAGAGACATCAGTGCCAAGCCGGCCTCGAATGTTATCGGCGATTTAATTTCATAATCTAGCAAAGTTGGATTGTCATAGCAGTGAAGTGATTCACTGGTCGTCTGCAGAGCAGTGGACAGAGACACCGAGGGTGGTGTTTGGACAGTGAGGTGTGTCATATTTTCCAGCCTAAAACCATGACTCTATTGCTTGGGCAGTATTTCCTTTTGTGCTATACGCTTTTATGCTTATACATTATATACACGGTCTGTACGAATGGAACTCACAATAAAATTGAAATTAAACCATTCTGGGATATCAGGAATTCTGCACAATCATGCAGACAGAGTGAGAGCTACAGATGCCAAAGAGCCTGTAAGGATTCATCACACTTGAGGACTCACTGCTTCTTCAGCTGTCGGGGCCAAGATCGGAATGAGGAGCATCTGATTTGCTTGTACTTTGTCGTAGCACATATGCTCTTGCACGTATTATGAGGTTTAGTGCAGAGGGCACAACGGTCTGAACCAGCTCCTGTCTTGCTTGAATTGTGCATTGTATATGGCTGGTGTGACAATAAAGCCCTACTTGACTGAACATGATAGCAAGGCATTTGACCGGGAATGTTAGCCTAGGTACTGAAAAGCTGCACATAGATCTGGAAGAGCTGGAGAATGAAGCATGATTTAAGCTCCCTAGATATTTGTAGCGGTTTGTTACTCGTATAGCTTGCTATCCTGGCGTGGGACGGCGCGCGGTGGCTAAATTTCTGAACGTGTCCTTGATGTCAGTGACAGATGAACCCATAAGGCAAAGCAGCATTCGATAGAAAGGGGAGGCGAGATTTACTCAGTGGTCACAGCTGCCGTCGACAAGACGTCAGCATGGATTGGAACGGCGCATTAAATCTATTGCCGGACAGATGGTTTACAGATGGGTCAAAGGTCGAGAGCTCCATCACACCGAGACAATGGACTGGCAGATGAGGGTTGGGGGCTGAGAAAAGGGGTCTGTCTCTGCTCTGATTGTTAAACGATTTTGTCGATGGGCTCCCACGACTCATTGGCAAGTCTGAAAAGGCTTATCTGTCTAAGGTCATCCTACAGTCCATCAACAAAGCTTTAAATAAATGGAACGTTACTCGCCCGTTGTTTAGACGAGAGAAGTTAAAGCATACATATATATTAAAAAGTATGCAAATAAAAAGTAGTTTAGCGTACTTTTGCTTTGTATGCTGACAATGGAGACATCTTCCAGATTATTTTATATTTTCGCATTTATTTTTTTTCTATCGCACTTTGTGAAATATAAATTTAAAATCCGCGAAGGATGTCACCTGTACTTGGCCTGGTTCATTTGACATAGATAGTGTCTCACTGACTCCCGCCCATAGATTAGGGTAATAATATTATCATTGGCAGAGATATAAGAAGCAGTTCTGGCTCCATTTCCTCGTGAAGAAAATGATGATGGAGGTAGGAGAGGTGTGCAGTCCCATGAAAGGCAGGTCCCCGGAACTTAAGTTGTAATCGCAATTATTTCTGAAAAACGTGTTTAGGATCCCTGCATAATGTATAAGGTGCGGCCTGCATTTCTACACCAGGGGAATGAAAGATTCATGAGGAACAGAGAGGCGCTTCTCACCAGCACCCCGGAGGGAGCAGGCGTGAGCGGGGACAGCTCGGCCACTGGGGTGGGGGGGTGCCCCGGTACCACCTGGGGGGGGATTCTCAGTTTCTCTTGTATCATTCCTAGCAGTGCTTGGTCTCAGTTTTGAGCCTGCAGCCGCCTCAGCGTTGCATGCAAATGACAACTGCAGGCCGACCTCCCTTAGCGACGGTGGAAACGGCAGCGCCGGCCTCCCGTCCTGCTAATGAGAGAGTCTGCAGTGGGCACAGCCACATTTAGAGGAGGCCTTCAGTGTGAGGATGAGTGTGGCAGATGGTTACTGGTCTAGAACTGCTCCCATTCCTGTCCAGCTTACATGAGACACTTCCTGTGGAATTACAAGCAGAAAGCAGTGGGCATGCCCCTCATGATTGGGGGGTGGTGTTTGGCTCCCTACATAAACCCACAATGTGTGTTTTTTTAATGACCAGGCTTCATGGTTTATAAATGGAATCATAAAGCAAACAGATCCATAAACAAAAACAGGAGTAAAACGGACGCGGCTGTTTGGTATTCAAAGCTTCATGCAGGTGGGGGGGGGGGAGGGGATATTCTGAATATTCCGTCTCCCATCCATAGGCAGATAATGAGGAAATAATTCCCCCCCCCGATAAGAGCGTCAGTGAGTATAGAAGAACAGCCACAGCAGAGTAATGACACCATCCAACAGGGCGCTCCTCAGGGCGCTCCATCTGGTGAAGGCGGTGTTGTACCCTGCTTCCCCCCTATACCCCAAAGGGGCAAACGATGCGTTTGCAAGATAAACTTCGTCTCGGGGGGGGGCTCAAGCACCTGCTCACTGGTCAGGCCAGTCAGCCGATCAGAACTTCCGCTGCCATTCTCTTTTATCCCTTCAATCTCTAACGCTTCGTCATTCCTGTTACTCTTCCTGTTCAGCTCCCTGCTCCCCCAGCTCTTTGTGATGCGACATGGAGCAGGTATGGAAATCGCCCCGGCCGCTCCTGAGGCCGCCGGCCTTTGCGTCAGGTCGCACATTTGCATCGCCGGGGCTGACTCTCCACTAGCTGAGATCCGTCTCGCCTTCTCTCCCGTACACACTCACTGCAGAACATGCGACCGGCACCCAGCGCAGGACTCGCTGCGGCTCTCAGGCAGCAATAAGCCTCTTTGCAGCTAGGTAAAGTCGTGTGGTGCAGGGCGGTGGCGGCGCCTGTGTGCAGGTTGCGACTGGCTGCGGCGGCTCTAGCACGCCGGTGGCAGCATGGCAGCGCCAGGTGATCGATGGCCCGGTTTCCACGCTGCTCTCCTGGCGCTGTGCCGTCGCTTAAGACAGATGATTGGCTCCGCCCGCCACCCATGCTTCATTAATTCGGCCCCCGGCGCTCTGTCACTTATCGGGACGAGATCAGTGGACCCCGCTCCATTATCTGTCATTCGCAAGCT
This sequence comes from Mormyrus proboscirostris, assembly GCA_026779585.1. NCBI lineage: Eukaryota > Metazoa > Chordata > Actinopteri > Osteoglossiformes > Mormyridae > Mormyrus > Mormyrus proboscirostris. The sequence continues at coordinate 18,202 of JAODKF010008185.1, forward strand.
TCTCATGCCACAGATGGGACGCCCTCAACACCCTCCCCCCCATCCCCGAAATCCACCCACCCGTCCGCCTGTCCGGCCCTCTCCTCCCCCAACCCTGCATCACCTTTTCCTCCAGACAGAGCCCACATATCACCTGGGTTGAGGTGGAAAGTGGCAAGCTGCTGTCGCCCCCTTGTGCTGAGTGAGAACAAGGCACATCATCTCGGAACCCAGCGGGATTCCGGAACACCTGCCGTCGCCATTGGAGACGGATATGAATGTTGTTCTTATCTGTCACCTTTGTTGTCATGCTGTTATGGTGCCGCCATTCCAAATTTGCCAGCTGCATGGCTGGGGGGGGGGCGGGCATATCAACATAAGGAGACCCACAAATTTCTGCATGGAACCCTGGGAAATCCACGTGTAAAGGTATCCACACCGTTCGGCAATGCTGCCCCCTTCTTTTGCCTGTAACCGTGGCTTTACAACACAGGGGCAGGAAAGGCATGTTGGTGTATGTGTAGGAGGGGGGGATTCCTTTCTGCCGCAGTCCTGTCATAAATCACGCTGACCCGGGGGGGGGACGTCTCCAGCTGCCGGCTGCAGAGGCCCCTTCGGCCCCCCCCCGTCCCGATTGAGTTCACCGACTCCGAGCAGAACTCTGAATGTGCTGTCGGGAAACAGAATGACACACCGCCTCGACTTGGTGGAGTCCGGGAGGTCGCTGTTAACTGCATTGGACCTCTTCCTCCCCGTCTTGGGTGTTTTTCACAGGTACCCATCGCTCCTGACCTCGTTCGGGCTTAATCCTGCCATTATTTCCATGATCCCCCAGGGGCTCCCATGGCCAGTGAGGCAGGAAACCGCAGCAGAAATGCAGAGCTGCAGATCCACAAAGATGGAAGATGGCAGATTCTCTCCCCCTGAAGTGCTTCTGACTTTGAATTGTCTGGCTCTTAAGTAATTTGGACACTGATTCACATTTTGACCAAGGCGTTCTGCCCTTAATTATCACTAATTCCAGGAAGGACAGGCTTCAGAAGCATGTGTGAGCAGTGAGGTGCCGCACCGGGTCTCACACCTTCAGGGTCAAGGGTTTGATGTCCACATTCTCTGTATATGTGTAGATGTTCTCTCTGTGGCTCTCGTGTTTCTTATAGGTACAAAAATGGAGCCACTTTGTGCCCCTAAATCTCCCACTGTGAGCGAACCTGAGTGTGTGTGTCTTTTGTACTAGTCTGCCATGCTGTCCAGGATGTCCCATGTTCACCCTAAGCTTACTGGGATAGACAAGAGGCTGTCTGTGACCCAGTACTGGTAGATTATTGGAAAAGGGGGTACCAGCTGTGTTGGGACTGGTACGCGACAAGATCTGTCTGTAGGAGTAACACTCTGTACAGCTCCTACTCAGCTGGGAACAGCTCTGACAACCATGAGACACTAGGGGCCGCTAAGTTGCGGCCCCACCCTGCCGGAGCACCAGCTCCAGGGTTGATCCAGGGTTTCCTTTGTGTGGGAATTTCGTTTAGCATTCCATGAGTAATGGGAAAATGAGGAGCTTTTTCGGGATCCGTGACCAGTTGTTACCTGAGCGTGGGCTTTCTGATGACGAAGTAGCAAGGATCACATGACTCCCGGATTGGGTAGATACCTTTTTTCAAGGAAACTACTTTCCTCCCTACTTTGACATTAGGTCACACTTTTCCCTAACCCTAACCCTAAAACGTACATTACATCATGCACTTTTTACTCTTGATGAGCCTCGTGATGGATGAGCTTCCTGTCCTGGTCTTTGGCTGAATACTGGCACTGAGCGGCTGAAGATACTGCCGTTTGATCTGGTAAGATTCTGGAATTTAGCGTTCCCTGCCCGCTCATTCATGCGTGGCATGTGCACCTGTGTAACCGCTTCTACACACCTGCATCTCTTCAGAGGTGATGCAGGCTGCTTGCTAACTGTCATGGAGTGGGTTGTACGTCATTTCCTGTAAGGTGCTCATACTTCAGCATCTGTCTCTAGAACCACCAATCCTCAGCTGTCAACAGACTGATGGATTTTTAGCCGCAATCTAAGTGAAACATTTCTGACAACAAAGCTCCCCATTCATTTCCATATGATTTCAAAGTACATGCTGCCGCTGTTTTCCAGAACTCACCGGGGTTCTGCACTGCGTTGAAGTGCAAGCCCACCCCCCCCCCCAAGCAGAACCCTCACAACTGGAAAAGCAAGGCCTGTGCAGTACAGAGAATATCCTGAACAGATCTCTCCAGTGATGGGGTTCTGCAGAAGGTTCTCCTTACCTTTCTGCAGGAATAGCTCTAATGCCTGTGTGCATCCAGCCCGGTGTACCGTGATTTCACTGCTGGCCAGGAAATCCATCGCTCCGGAGTGATATCGATTTTTCTTCTCCCTGTTCCCCTCGATGGAACTTCATCCAAATGCATCACAGTGATAGTATCATACGAAATGACGTTTGGGTTTTCTTAGGTCCCAGCTTACAAACGCAGGAAAATAACACGAGGTGTGATTCTGACTGGTTTAAACCCAGAGGCTGGAGATGCTGCAGGCTCAGAGTGCCCCCCCCGCCCCCCCCAATGCAGGAGGACGCCCCCCTCCCACGGAGAAGCGGGAGGGCAGCAACAACTTCACCTGTGTAGAGATGCAGTTAGGATTGCCGTGCAGCTGAATGAAAGGCGGCGGACCAAAAGGCGTGTATGTGGATCCGCGAGTGCCGAACTACCTTATTTGTACGACTATGATGAAAGAGCAGCATACAGTGTTTTCAGGAGCCCATAAGTCGCCCCCTAGCACCTCGCAAACTCTGGGCCCCACTCTGCCAGACACGCCGCCACACATGGCGGCCACATGGCGGCAAAGCGGTCGCACGGGAAAGCGATGCTGAGTAGACCACAGCACGGACCTGCAGAAGATAGAGCGCTGTTATCTGTAGACATCTCCAGTGGCAAATATCCTTTAATGAACACTGAAAGCCAGTCCAGGTGAATCTCACCCTTCCAGAAGCAAGCAGCCCTCAGCAAACAGACACAAAGTAATATGTGTCTGACTGTATGGAGTCAGATTAGCAGATGTAATAAAACACATTTGTGTTTGAAGGAGGGTATCTTCTATGTGAGCTGCTCCTGACAAAGGGTAAATAAGAAACGTACAGCCTGTCCTTTGTATAATATCAGACTGATATTTAAAGAAAGTATATTTATACTTTTAAATTTAAATATATAATATTTAAATATATTTTATCTAAATAAATGGCTTGTATAAATATATACATCTTTTGTTCCTCTGTCACTGGATGACTTAGCTAAGTAGCACATAGCAGCCTGCTGTGACATCAGCATATTCCTTTAGAAGGCTGTGTGATCAGAGGAGGTTATTACTGCTTATCAGCTAAGCTATTATTTATTAGGGAAAGCATTTTAAAGCAACTTAATGTTGAAAGCTATGTTTTCAATGATGCTTTGAGTCACAGTGCTAACGAGCGGGAAGGTATTTATTTTTAATAGATTGCTGTAAAAAAATGTGCAGTAATGGAGCAAAAACGTAACAAGACAAGATAAGGCGGCTAGGAGCAAGTGTTAGCTACGGTAATCACAGGTTTACAGCCGCGTGGTTAATGCTTGTGTCTGCCATGGCCACGGGTCGCTTTCTCACTATTGCTGTATAAAACGGAAGCCTTGCTCTGGACTGCGTCCATCTCTTTGAGGTTAGGGCCATTTCTCTGCAGTGCCAGGTGCTGTCAGTGTCTCAGTAACCCACGATGTTTCATCCCCGTTTTGTAAGGTGCGCCTCCCTGTGTCATCTTCGGCGACTGGATCGCTGTGAAGGACACTGACCTTTTTGCTCGCCCTCAATGGCTGGTCTGTCAGACAGGGATAATGGCAGCAGTGGTCACAGATGTTGAAGAGAATCACATCCCTCTATCCATCTCCCAGAAAGACAGACTGAGAAGGGAGTCCATCTCAGGCAGCACAGGGTAGGGGTACACCGATGGCAGGCCAGTTCCTCACAGGACTCTCTCTCACACACACACACACACACACACACTGACACACACTTGGCATTGCAGGCAATTTATGGCCTCCAGCTCATTGAGCTGCTTATTTCTGGACTGAAAGGGTAATCAAAGTACCTAGAGGAAGGGCCACGTACTATGAGAGCATGCATCTTCAAACACAGGCTGGTGGAGGATTTCAGCATTTTTTGTTTGCATTTATCCATGTGCAGTGAAAAGGCCAACATAAGAACATAAGAAATTTACAAACGAGAGGAGGCCATTCATCAAAAATGTAACCAGTTTACTGTATGTATTGGTGTCAATATCATTAATGTAAATCAGGAACAATAGTGGTCCTAAAATTGAACCCCACTGTACCCCACTATGAACGCAGGCCCACTGTGACATCGTGCCTCTAATACCTACTCGTTGCTTCCTGTCTGCTAACCAGTTTTCCATCCAAGCTGCTGCAGTGCTTAAAATTCCTGTATCTTTGAGCAAGAGCCGTTTGTGGGGAACAACATCAAAGGCCTTCTGGAAATCTAAGTAGATCACATTGTAGGTCCTTTTGTGATCACCTGATGTCAAGCTCTGAAATACTGGGAAGAAAACTGATCAGGGGCTATTTTTAATATCAGGCCACAGTGACATTGACCACGAGTAGCTTCACTGCAGGTGTGAGGGTCAGGCCAATGCAGGGTTGGGCTCCTCGTGGCCCAAATGCAGAATAGCTCCTCCTCCTGCCCCTTGGCCCTCTGGGAACTCGGAGCTGGTGCTTGCAGTTATCCCTGCCCTGGCTACAATGTGGTTTTGTGTTCTGGGTCAGCAGAGAAGAGCCAGCCAGAATGGCTTAGGCTTTTTTCATTATCATTTTCTTACCATTCATGCAAGGCCATGTACATTTACACAGCATGCCTCTCTGCTGTACCGGCCTAGTGCACTTAAACGGACGGACCACTCAGGGTAGCTCAGAAACTGCTGCCCCATAATCCCCTATGTCATTGTTTTGATACACTAACCTTCTGGGCCGATGCATTATGGGTAGGGCCTAAAAGAGCAGCAACTCTTCTGTGATTGAATAAAAAGTAGGGGCTGGGTGAGGGGGGGGGGAGGTCGGCAACTTTAAAATTTGAGGAATCTTTTAAAGTCATGTTTGCTACATATCACTCAAGTACCCTTTCTCCAGGTCCAGGAGTGGTCCACTCAGATCGTTCTAAGGCAAAGGATTCTGGGATACCATCTGTGCTTTTAATTGATTTTGCCCTCGAGCTAGATAATAAAAAAAAGCTAAAATGTGTACCATCTGAAGGAGGAAGCAAGCTGTTTCACATATAGGAAGGAGACCCATAACCTCGGTTTTTCCAGATTGCCTGTGGTTAACTATCGACAAACATAAATATTTCATTTAAGTGGCTCAGTGGGCTAAGCCTGTGTGCCTGTAATCACAAGGTTGCAGGCTCAAACCCAGCCTCAGCATATCTGCAGGTCCTTGATCAGGACCCTTAACCCCCAGCTCCCTGGGTGCCCCAACAGGTGGCTGTCTTTCGCGGACAGCTTGCTCTACAACGAGCAAGTTGAGGGAGGCGTAAAAAAGAATTTCGCCACGGTGATCAATGAAGTTGTAATTACTATTACTATTACTAATCCAGTACTGGGTAGCCTGCACAGATTAACGTACAGAGAGAGTCCGGATATCCGTGTTTTCTTTGTTTTTGTTTTGCTCCCCTCTGTTTGGTCTTGGAAATCCACCAGAGAAGGCTTAGCCATTTCCCCTCTGAATCAGAGGTTTTAAAGGAGTAGATATTTCTCATACACCCGCCCCCGGAATGAATTAAGATGCAAATAATCGCTGCCATTGTTTATGCATAGCCAGAACAAATCGATACCCTCGTTAGGGCTGTAAGAGTCTTTAATATCTCTGGCTTTCATGTTTCCAGAAGTCTGTGTGGTTTCCTGTCTGCTGTAAACATAAAAGGCACCGAGGCGGGAAAGCAAAGGCCGCGCTGATAGCTGATACGGGCCGCTGGAGAATGTTCACACCACGTGTCTCGTCTGTCATCCGCAGATATCGACGACTGCCAGTCAGATCCATGTCAGAACGGAGGCACCTGCATCGACGAGATCGACTCCTTCGTCTGCTTGTGCCTGCCCAGTTACGGAGGGGCCACGTGTGAAAAAGGTAAGAAGAGGGCAAGAGTCACCCCGGGCACCCAAGGAGGGTACATTCTATTTATATGGCAGACACTTTTATCCAAAGCGACATATATTGTTTTTGGAGACATCAGAGTTTTGAGCAACTGGGAATTAAAGACATTCAGGGGAGACAGGAGGGGGACAGTTTGGATGATTCCAAGGGCCCTTGAGTGACAGAGGCATGTGTAGCTAAACCCTTTAGCACGTAGACATAATGATCGTAATCACGTCTTTGTGTTAGAATGAATGATAAAGTGTTTTTGATTAGATATATTAGCTATAACTCCTTTAACAGTCCTACTACATCTCGGGGATAAAATGGCTTGTCTAAGTTAGCACTCGCTACATCGGTTTCATTTAGTCCTGCCTTGAAAGTTAGCAGAGCCAATGAATACAAGTGTGGGTAGGGTTACATATGTAGCCCCTCCCCATGTGTGGACTGGCCTCATTACTCAGACTGCAGCAGGGTGTACATGGATTGTTTGCAGCTCATGTCCCCATAGCTGTCTGTCGCACTTCCTGTTCCATCAGCCCAGTCTGACCTGCGAGGTCATCTCTTGCGCACCGTGGTGACAGGCTAAGGGAACAATGACAGTGGTCTTCGGGGTATACCCTCCGATGAGAGGCCTCACCTGCCTTCAACGAATCTTCTGTGTCTGCTGACATGCCTGCAAATGCCAGGAATTAAATATTGGTTTTAGTGAACGAACAGCTGCATATTTATAGCTGGAAAGATTGTGTGAAAACCATACAAATACATTACATGGCCAAACGTATGTGGGTACTGCTGTTAATGGAATTGCCTAATTAGGTTACACTGAAAATAAGCGCATAGTCACAAGATCTCCTGCAGCAGTCATGTGCAACAGAGAGTCATTGTAAAGAGAAGGTTAGTGATGTTCCACTTGGCCCCATCACAGGAGGCTATCTGCCCAACGAGTCATTTCACCACATTTCTGGCCAACCAGAAGAGAAGTGCTTGTGAAGGTGAAAACATCTGGGAGCCAGTTCAGTTGTGCAGTGGTGGGTCACAAATTCACAGAAAGGAACCCGATCGGCCAACATTGACACCCAACATGATTGATTCCACCAACAAAATTTCAACATCTAACGGGAAGCCTTCCTGGAACAAATGAGGCTAACAATGAGCTGACCAGCTTCATATTAATACCCTTTGTTTCAGAATGAGATGTTGGAAAAGCTAGTGTCTGCTTAATTTTGGTCATTTAGTGTATATTTTACAGTGTTTGTTTCTTGTAAGATGGCTCATAGCAGGATCTGACATCTGCCAGCAAACGGATTGGACCTCTAGTTCAGGTCGTTTCAGCGTTCGGCTTCTCATTGTGCAAAGCCCTGTGGTGTATTTTGTTCATCAGGGAATCCCCGTCAAACACGCTAGCCGGTCAATAAATTCATTTATGCAGTTCCGCGCCACTCCCGCGGGTGCTGGATGCTTCCTTTGTTTTTGCCAGCTTAGTATTTTTTGAACGCCTGCCCAGAACACACAGAGATGCCTTGATGTCCGATCGACGTTCATTTCATTGTGTGACGCCCAGGTTTCAGAATATGTCTCAAACCTGCTTCCCACTGCAAATATCCGCACTCTATACCACCGAGATCCTCTGTCCAAAGCCCACTTAGTTTCACGTCATAAACCACAGGTGTCAAACTCCAGTCTTGGGGGGCCGGAGCCCTGCACATTTTTGGGTTTCCCCTCGTTTAACACACCAGATTCAACTCCTTGTCTAATTACCACACAGCTCTTGAGCTGAATCATTTGTGCTGGAACAGGGAAAGAACTAAACTACACAGGGCTCCGGCCCCCCAGGATTGCAGTTTGACACCCCTGCCATAAACCATTTTGAAGCAAAGACACCCAATCCCACACAAAATACGAGCTGTGGATGCCCCCCTCAAAACCCCAAAAATGAATTAAATCTGAATCTTCCCCCCCCCTCAGAAGAACATCACAGCCCCCAGATCCAGCACACCCTTCTCCCAAATGAGCACCCTGGAGTGGAGAGATCATGTAGCAAACAAGGGCAACTTGTGTGTGTATATATATATATATATATATATATATCAAAGCCAGCAAGCCTCTGTCCTTTGGCTGACCCTTGGCACTGACTGAGCTAAAGTGCTGCCCATGGAGAGCCGTCAAGATCACCACAGCTGATTCTTAGGGATCCAGATCAGCTTCCCTGGGCTTGTATCTGTCAGGCTGAACCCTGGGCTGCTGTGTGACAGGGTGAGGTGGATCCCAGCATGGGCTGCAGTTATCTTACCTATACAGGGATTTTGGGTGCTTCTGAACACTTTGGAGGTTAAGTGCCTTGCTTAAGCACGCAGTGTTTTAAATCACTGCCAATTATGGGATTTGAACCAGCAGCCTTCCACTAACAAACAGTGTCCTAACCCACTGAGCTGCCCACCATCTCGAATGGATTTAAATGATCCGCATTGACTTTTCCCACTAAGACTTCAGACGCTTGGCTTCCCCATCCATATGGGGTCACGCAGCGTTTCCCACAACCACTTCAGTAAAGAAGAAACAGTCACCCTTACGTAACGCACTTGCACACCTGTTTATCCCTCAGGGCTCCTAATGAGGGCTGAGCCGCCGCATAAATTAGTGACCCCCCTATGTGCTTGTCGGTGATAGTGTTGCGTTGCCGGGTGATTTTGGTGCAGCTTGAGGAGACGACACCAGCTGGGAGTGTGGGGGGGGGGAGTCGGGCCTGGCAGGAGGTCGCGGGCGGCCCTCCTCTGGGCAGCCAGCCCTGCTGCTCTGGTTAGCGGGCCCAGTTCCTGGCCTGGCACCTACCCCAGACGCCTTTAGCTTGGCAGGTCTCTCCCACTACCTCCTTGGATCTGGAATGGCGTCGCCCCTGTCAGCTCAAATCGGCCTTAACGAGCGGTGCGCCATTTCAATCAGGAAGGAGATGAGGCTCCCGGTGCGGACGCTAACCCCCCACCTTTTCTATCACCTCCCCCTTCTCTTCTTTCCTCTATCAGTTACAGGTGGCCTTTGTTCTCAGTCAGACATCTGCCACCACAGTGCATGTCATTCCTCCTTTCTACTGTAGAAGGTTCCGGAAAAGGGTCGGGGGGGGGGGGGGGTTTCCTAGGCAATGAGAAA
>JAODKF010008196.1:0-11885 GCA_026779585.1 Mormyrus proboscirostris
CAATGTTCAAACCAAAGTTACGCCCTTGTGCAAACCCTACAATCCTAAATATCTAGAACTGAGTAGCACTATCGTAATCTACCAACCCTAGAAGAATACTCTTCTTGCGTAATCTGTTATTATTAACTATTAATACTCTCTATTAATACTAACTATTAATATTAATACTAACTATTAATACGGCTCTACTGCACCGGTGACGTTCGGAAAATGAGAGCTGCGTGGAGATGCCAGGGGACCCTCAGATAGCTAATCTGCCTCTGTGTCCATTTGGTTGTGCTCGTCTAGATCACCAGTGCTGCTGATTCCGAGGCCATTACTCTTCAAAAGCTGGTGAAGGGCCACGCCTATTCCCTCACAGGTGCAGCGGAGGTATGGCTCATAACTGAAATTTACGGTTACGCCTTCATTTATTCTTCTGAGGCTTAGCGGATGCAAACGCAGTTAGCGTCGCTGAGAGACGCGCGGTAAGGATTGTTGCCCTGACTGTAGGTCGATTACCGGGGAGGCAAAGAGAAGCTGGTGCGGGTCCGGAACCCATGGGGTCAAGTGGAGTGGACAGGAGCTTGGAGTGACAAGTAGGTTTGTGGGAATGAGCAGCCTAAATCTACTCACCGCTGAGTGTTTGGTCTGCAGACGGACACCGATAGGAGATTCCTCCATGGTGTGAGAAATGGCACTCCACACATTTTTTCGGTGTGGTTCCCCGATGGTGGAATGAGCTTCCAAACCACATCCAGTCATCAAACTCCCTCTCCACCTTCCAGAAACCAGTCTGTTCCAGGAAGTCCTCGATTAACCCGATGCCTCTCTATGTGCCCTGAATGTTGTTAATATTGTGCTTCTGGTCATTGAATAGTCTTATTAGGTTCTTGCTTTGTTAGAAGCTGTTGTGTAGCACTTGCTCCAATACCGCTTACATTTGTACCTGAGTATTCACTGGAAGCTCAGCCTAGCCACACTTATGCCTAGTTGACACCCTGACAGCACATATGTTTACAATGTGCTAATTAACTCACTTATATGTCTCTTTGGACACAAGTAAAGAATTATTGCTGTCAGTTGAATGTTAAGGGAGAAGGCTCAATTGTAAGTGTTGTTTAGCTAATAAAGATGCCGTTGAGTATGGTTTCTGAACAAGGGGGTAACTTTTTGTGTGATTTCGCTACGCACAGTTCTTCTGAGTGGAACTACGTCACCAGCAAGGAAGTGCAGAATGTGAAGGCAGATGATGGCGAGTTCTGGTAAGACTGGATAGCGTGTGACTGACTAATTGAACGTTATACAGCAGTGCTTGGCGAGCCTGATCGCGCCGTTTGCTTCTGTTTCTGTCAGGATGTCTTTTTCAGACTTCATGAGGCATTATTCTCGATTGGAGATATGCACTCTGACCCCAGACGCACTGACCAGCGATCGTTTTACGAGCTGGAGTGTGTGCAATCACGATGGCAACTGGAGACGAGGTTCCACGGCAGGAGGCTGCAGGAACAACCCCAGTAAGAGCGGACGTGCCGCTGCCTGCGCCTTCGTCAGACACAGTCGCCAATAAACCCAACCACTTAACCTAGGACCACCTTCACCATGTTTTATACACATTTTCAAACTTTTGTGAAAGTTAAAAAGAGCTAAAAAAAGAGGTATGGTTTTTAAGTGCCCATCACTCCAACAATTGCAAGGTTGAAAAATAAATTGGCAGCCTGAATTTAGACAATGATTAAAGTCCTCGAGATATGAGGTGCATGTTACTCAACTAATCATATGCTGATTTTGAGGTGGCTCATTAGTAAAGCCATACTCGTGTTTTTCAGTTTTGTCTGGTTCTCACATTCTGCATCTTATGACCTTGATGGTATTACTGTTTTAGTAAAAACCTGAAAAACGCCTGGCTTAAGAGGACTCCTTTGTAATCGCATAATAGGGTGAGGATCTCAGCAAATATTAATTGAAGCTACAAGTTCCTTTACAAGGGGGCATGTAGGTCGAGCACCAGTCATTGGCAATCCCCACCCGAAGGAATTATTCAAGGAATGCTGCTTCTCTTGCTGCTTATTTGTGTGCAAGGCTAGAAATTGAGCATGCCCTAAAGTACAAAGAAGTGAACACTAGCATATCTGCCAAAACTCCCATTTTTATGGGCTTATTGCGTTTTTCAAGGCCATCCCTTATCCCCTCACCGTTTTGTTGTTTCTTCCACGAAACTCCTGTAATTTGCATGATCTATGAATAATCGTCACAGATGGATCCATAAGTGTTTTATGTTTGTCTGATGTTACCCAAGTTGCCAGATCATCTATGAAATGCAGTCGAGACACACAATCCACTCACTACATGCAGTTTCAGCCCAACCGTCACCACAACCTGGCAACCCATAACCCGTGCAGGCTGGTAGGCCAGGTGACTGCTGAAGGAATTAGCTGACTAAGTTTGTCATAACGTAAATAGACATATAAACATAAATAGATCTGGTTATTTGTTCATTTACTTACTCATCCCTAATTATTTTTGTTTTCTTTGTTTATTTGTTTACTTACTTATTCACGCCCCCGCTGAAAAAAACTTTTTGGGCAGGGATGCAATAACACACTGGCTGGTGAAAATTGCATGTCAGACTATTTTTACTGAACTAGCACAGTGGGCTAGTAGCAAAAATTTTTAAGTTCCACCCCTGACTGTGTTTTTCAAAGAGAAGATACGATCTTTCCCATAAATTACCGATGACTTGATGGCTGGAGGCTCTTTCCTTCCTTCGATTAAAACATTTTTGTGCCTGTATATGCAGATTTTTCCTGTGTATCGCTATGCTGATTTAGCAGGTGATCACAGGGCTGATTCACATGGAGTACCTGGATTTTTTTGGCATGTTAATTGAGCATGTCCTCCCTTGTAGGCACCTTCTGGATAAATCCACAGTATGTGCTCAAGCTGGAAAAGGTTGACGTGGACCCCAGCGCCCGCGAGCCTGGCTGCAGCGTTGTGGTGGGCCTGATCCAGAAGAACCGGCGCCGCCTGAGAAAGTCGGGGGAGGACATGCACACCATCGGCTTTGCCATCTACGAGGTGAGGATCTCGATGGGAGGAGAGAAGAACCTCGTACCCCTGTCCGTGTGTGCAGGTCGATGAGAGGCAGCACTTCCTGTCCTTAGCTGGAAGTTTTATACATAAACTTGAAATATGAATGCGAAAGAGCCGTATCAGCCAAATATTTGAGAAGCATATTTCCTGAGGCCAGCAGTAATTACAAACAATTATACCTATTTTATGTGTTTGGATATCACGGAGTGACACCTCCAAGGTTATGAGCTTGATTCCACAGGAGTTCTGTGAGAGTTTGAGATCAAAAGTTTTCCCCGTGTGCCGTTGGCTCTTTACGTTGGGTACAACCCTGCATCGTATGAGCAGTTAAGGAAAATGGATGGGCACCACCACTTGCCTTGGTAATTCTGTTACTCTTTTATCATGTTCACTTTCTCTTTTTCTGTTCTCCTTCAGCTTCCGGCACAGGTGAGCCTCCCCTGTCTAAGAGAGAACCAACTGAACATCAACATGCTCAACAATAGTCAGCTAGATTATGAAGGACCTGTATCATTTACTCCTTCTGCGCATCTTCTTCAGCATCTTCTCTGACATATTTCTAAGTACTGACACAGTCATGTTGTTGTGCTTATAGTGATTATCCATTTTTGAAAATTGATAGTTCCCCACTATTTACTCTTAATAATGAAAGTAGCTTGTGTATGACTGCCATGGGATTTTTATTAGAATATCATTAGAAGCTGTATATCTGAACTATATGTCATGATAACAAAGTAATTGAATACTAGTTTAATAAATAATCATTATCTGGTTACTTAAGAAGTCTCAAAATCAACCAGATTGGTCATTTGAGATGAACAGTTTATAAGACATGTCACTTAAGGTGTAACACCTTTCTCAACAGAAAGTATTGCATAAGTGTTTGTGTTTGGTGTGAACAAAGTCGGAGTAATAATGTAAGACTATTAATACAAGGGAGTTCAAGAGAGTGAAACAGACCCAAATAATTTTAGTTCATGCTGTTGAAAGTGAGACTTGCAGTGAAACAATGTTTTCATTTGCTAGCAGGTCACCTAATTCATGCCAGTGTCCAGTGTGAGACGACGCTTTGCTCTTTTCAGTTCCATGGCCAAAGGGAAGTCCATCTGGACAGGAACTTCTTCCTGACCCACGCGCAGAAGGCACGCTCCGAGACCTTCATCAATACGCGGGAGGTCACCTCACGCTTCCACCTGCCCGTCGGGGAGTACCTCATCGTGCCCTCTACCTTTGAGCCCCACCTGAATGGCGACTTCTGCGTGCGCGTCTTCTCTGAGCAGGAGCAGGAAACCCAGTAATGTTACCCTCAGTCTCAGTGTACTCTCTTATCCTTTAAGACAGAATGGAAAAAAATGTTTTTGATGCAGATAAAACTTCCGAAGAAGGTATGGAAGTTGATGATATGTTCCTTGTGATTTTTTTCGTTTGCATTTTTAGGTTAAAGTTTTCTTGTATTGGGTTTTGAATAAACTATATGGACAAAAGTATTGAGACATCTGGCCGTTATACCCACATGCACTTTTATGGCATCCCATTCTAAATCCATAGGCATCAGTATGGATATGGTCCCCTCTTTGTAGCTATAACAGCTGCCACTCTTCTGGGAAGCCTTTCCACAAGATTTTGGAGTGTCTGTGGGAATTCTTGCCCATTCATCCAGAAGAGCATTTGTGAGCTCAGGCACTGATGTTGGACATGAAGGTCTGACTTACAATCTCCATTCTAGTTCATCCCAAAGGTGATTGATGGGGTTGAGGTCAAGGCTCTGTGCAGCCCAGTCAAGTTCTTCCACAAAACTCACCCAACCATGTCTTTAAGGACCTTGCCTTGTGCATTGGGCCACAGTCATGCTGGAACAGAAAAGGACATTCTCCAAACTGAAAAGCACAGTAAAGTTGGAAGCACAGAATTGTCCAAAATGGCTTGGCAAGCATATCACCTTTGGGATGAACTACAATGGAAATTGTGAGCCAGGCCTTCATGTCCAACCTCAGTGCCTGACCTCACAAATGCTTTTCTGGATGAATGGGCAAACATTTCTACAGACACTCCAAAATCTTGCGGAAAGCCTTCCCAGAGTGGCAGCTGTTATAGCCACAAAGCAGGGACCAACTCTGTATTGATGCCTAAGGGTTTAGAATGGGAGTTCCTGTAGGAGTAACGGCCAGGTGACCCAATACTTTTTGTCCATGTAATTCATTTTCCAACCCGCTTTATCCTATTGGGTCGTGGGGGGTCCAGAGCCTATCCCAGAAGCAATGGGCACGAGGCAGGGAACAATCCTGTACAGGGGGCCAGCCCATCGCAGGGCACACTCACACACTGTTACCATTCACTCACACATGCACACCTACGGGCAATTTATTAACTCCAATTGGCCTCAGCATGTCTTTGGACTGTGGGGGGAAACCAGAGTACCCAGAGGAAACCCCATGACAACACAGGGAGAACATGCAAACTCCACACACATGTAACTCAGGCAGAGACTCAAACCCAGGTCCCAGAGGTGTGAGGCAACAGTGCTAACCACTGCACCACCATGTCACCCTGTCCATGTAATGTTAATGTATATTTTGCATTCCTTAAGTTTTCAATAATAATAAATTGGTGTTTTCATTTATTGCATAGACGCAACGATGACCCCCTTGATGCAATCTTGGAGGATGTGAGTCGTCTTTTTGCCCTCTTGATTCCTTAATTTCACACATGGACTTTCATGGATGTGCTAACAATGTTGATTTTCATCACCAGGACAAAGTACGTGACAGTGATGTCGATTCGGGATTTAGGACCCTGTTCACGAAACTCGCAGGAAGTGTAAGTGTCACATGACATACATTCAAATTTCAAAGTAAAAACTTTGTGAACCCGTTGGAATTTATTATATTCATGAGTAATTCCCACATAAAACATGGTTGTATCTCCATGTAAGTCATAATAACGAACAAACACATACTTTGTAACTAAAGATTTACATACTTTCAGAGAATTTTTGATCATATTGAATAATTCATTCAAACTGTGAAACTGAAGATTGGAAAAAGTAAGTAAACCCGAAGCTAATGACTATAAAAAGCTCATTGCAGTCAGAATTTAGCAAATCTGGTGTCCATTTAATGAAAAGAGGTCAGAGGTTTGGCCTAGAATTACTTTGATTGATGAAAAACACTGAAAAGTTTGAGTTTGAGCTTTTGAAAAGAAGCATATCCAGATGGGAATCATGCCGCGCACAAAAGAGCTGCGATCAAGAATTCTTAATTTACATAAGTCTGGAAAGGGTTACAAAGTCATCTCAGATATTTTAGATATTCATCAGTCTACTGTTAGGCAAGTTGTCTATAAATGGAGGCTACTATTGTGGCTACTCTGCCTAGAAGTGGGTGCCCTGCCAAGACGACCCCAAGAGCACAATGCAAAGTCATCAATGAGATAAAGAAGAACCCTAGAGTGACAGCGAATGACATGAGGAAGTCATTAGAACTAGGTAACATATGATTCAGCAATACGCAACACACTGAACATGAAAGGAATCCATGGCAGGACTCCAAGGAGGAAGCCACTGCTGTCAAAGAGAACATTGCTGCATACCTGACGTTTACAACAGAGCACTTGGACACTCCACAATGGTCCTGAAAAACTGAACTATTTTGGAGGAACAAGCAGAACTTCATTTAATGTAAAAAGGGACCTGCACATCACCATCAAAACATCATCCCTACAGTAAAGTATGGTGAAGGGAACATCATGATTTGGGCCTGTTCTGCTGTGTCAGGACCTGGACAGCTTGCCATCATTGAGGGGAAAATGAATTCCCAAGTTTATCAACACATTATTCAGGATAATGTGAAGGTGTAAGTTCATCAACTGAAGCTAAGATGAGGCTGGGTGATGGAACAGGACAATGACCCCAAACATCGCAGTAAATCCACAGCATAATGGTTTCAGAAGAACAAAATCCACCCATAGGTGTGAGTGTACCCTGCACTGGGCTGGTGCCCCATCCTGGGTTGTTCCCTACCTTGTGCCCATAGACTTCAGCCCCCCCAATGACACTTAATAGGATAAGCAGCTGCAGAAAATGGATGAATGGAAGTCTAATTCCATTATGGATTCTGGACAGATTTTACTTGGGTAAAATAGAACTTAAAGATGGTCGAAGGCCTTACAGGCAGATGTTCTTTTGAGATGAGCCTCGATGATTCTGTGAGTCAATTTATGAATATCTAGCTGATAACTGAAGAAATGTTAAATGGTAATCAGTGTTAATCCTGTTTTACTTCTTTCTGTTAGCTAAGTCAGTCAAAGCATGTCTGAGAGGAACTAGCTGAGAGCTTCCCATGTGGAAAGAATTTGTTTATTAATCAGCATGTGTCTTGATGTTTTCTGTTATTACAGGACATGTTGATTTCTGCTTCAGAGCTACAATCCATTTTGAACAAGATCACCTCAAAGCGTGAGCGATGTTTCCTTTGTCTCTCACCGCGTATTGAGTGAAGCAAGAGGCAGCAGTTGATTAATTAACGTGCCGTTTGTACTCATTAAGGCACTGACATCAAACTCGGCGCAGAAGGCTTCAGTCTGGACTCCTGCAGAGTCATGGTCAATCTCATGGATGTATCCTTTATGTACATCATCATGTCACGTCACGAGCCTGATTCCAAGGCTGCAGACTGTTCATTCTTCAACAAGCTGTCGACAGATCCTTAACAGTTAGTAGGATAGTGGAGATGGTAAACTGGGTTTGGGGGAGTTTGCCACACTCTGGAAGAAGATACAGAAATACCTGGTAAGCATCCATCCATCCATTCATCCATCCATCACCAATACTACAGTGGAAGAACATGTTAACATCTATCCATTTTGTAACCGACATGCAGACCATTTTCAAAGGAGGTCATGCTGCCATATAGGAAGGTATTGTGCTGTTCTACTAGATTTTGGAAATAGTCTATAAATTATGGGATGATTGATGTGTAGTACTGTACCGGAGGTTAAGCAGATGGATGGATATACATAATCATGCAAAACAATAACCGTGTTTGTAAATGAATGTAACATTATTTTAATATGTTTTTGATCCTTGTGGGAATTTTTACAGAGAAATGTGTGATGTATAATTTTAATGATGTTTGAAACTCATATCAGTACCACTGTGGAATTATAATTGGCTAATAAAATGATGATATTATCATTAATGACTGTGGGTGGTATCTTCATAGGGTATCTTCAAGAAGATGGACACGGATGGCTCTGGCACCATGAGCACCACAGAGATGCGCTTGGCGCTGAAGGAGGCAGGTGAGGATCATCTCCCCTCCCACTTCCCAGCAGTCTTTAATGGCCGATGCTGCCACAGGCTGACACTGTCCCTCTGCAGGCTTCACCCTGAACCACGCCATCTTCCAGATCATCATCACCCGCTACTCGGACGCCGACCTGACCGTGAACTTTGATAACTTTGTCAACTGCCTGATCCGCCTGGAGATGATGTTCAGTAAGTCCCGAGAAGGACACAGACATGATACACTGGTTCTGTGGGGCAAGAAAAATATATTTTAAAATGGGATTGATATTAAATATATAACTACCTCTCTTTTTCATAGGGGTATTTAAGAAAGTCGATGTGCATAAGACCGGCTCCATAGAGCTGGATTTGTTCCAGGTGAGGCAATGAATAATCACTGCATACAAATGTAACAAAAAAAAATATTTCTGTTCATTCACTGTTCCTCTTTCTTTTTTTTCAGTGGCTCACGTTTACTATGATCTAGAAGAACTTTAAGAAGTTTGCAAGCCAACATTCAATAAGATAATTTTTTAATCAACCCATTTAAAGAAACAGATTTTACAGACAAGTTTTGTAACACATGGTGCAAAGTTAACGGGCACAGTGGGTACTTATTCTTGTGAGATTTTTGATTCTCTACAATAATAAAATTGCATATTACAATTATATTGATGTGTTATTATTTGACAATGGCACGTACATAAAGAGACAAGACACACCCTCGGCATTTTATTCAAAGTAAATTGAAATTTAAACTGTGCAAAATGCTGAGCATGGCGATATGCTATTTTTTTTTTTTACTTTTATAACAATACAATACATATACGTACAACCTTATTGCATTGAACCAATATAATTGTTCAACTGCGACACCATAAGGTCTGTACTGTTTTTACACCAAAAGTGCCTTCAATACGATCCCTTTCCACTCCAGTTCGGAAATTGGTCCGAAATAGTTACGATTTGTTTCTTATGCAGAAAGAATGAGTCTGGGAGATCAGCATTAACGCTTTGCCTTAACTAAATTTCACCTTGCTTTTTTAAAGAAATGATGAATCGCATAAACAGAGTGGTAGTATGATAGAATGAAACAAAGGACTGTGGACAGGATGAAGAGGTGCGTCAAAGCAAACGCACATATGTCCATATAGGAAGTATTCCTATTGTAGAAAGTAAATACAGGATCAACACAAAACAAAGCGAAATCCCGGACATTTCAGACAATAAAAAAAAGAGCACGAATGGTCACCCATTCGGTTAGTTAATAGCGTGCTGCCGGGTCCAGCGCTCGAAGTGGCTGCAGCTGCGTAGCCAGCGCCCCTCCCCTCCCCTCCCATCCCATCTCATCTGGGCTGGGCCGCGCCGGGCCGGATGGGGACTGACCGCGGACTGCTGGGAGATCTGCAGTTCATAACAATCATTACGGGGCATCTTTACTGCATACATCTCAGGACACTGCTATTCGATTAAAACGTACCGTAAAAGGTGATACCGAGGAAAACTGACCGCGACGTGGTGAGTTTAATCTTATACATTTTCTGATTTCACGCACTTTCTTCTGTTTGCCTCAGAAACACGTCATACATAGATGCTCACATGTATTGCAGGTCAATAAATTTTAGTGTTACGTTTGCTGCTTATGAATTGTACTGGTGGCAGCAGCACCTCTGCTTATTTACTTTTCAAATAGCATTTTTTTGCATGTTTTTTGTAGCAGTACAAAATGTTAAAGCTGTCATTGACTCATTTATAGCTCTGTGTATAGTTTCTAACCTGTCTCTTTCTAACATCTATATCTGCATTATTGTGATTTTGAATATACGTCTGTTATAGGACGTTTATTTTTGACAGTTCTGATCCAGAGGTGGCAATTGCAGTTCCTGTTTACTAACATCTGTTTGGGAATGATTCTCCGACTTTAACACTGGCGATAGCAAAACTGTAAATGTCCTTTTCAATTAAGACCATTTTTAAGCGACAGGATATAGGCTTAATAATGGCATCGAATCATAATGCAGTTAAAGGTAGCTAAAAATATCGATGTATTATAGAATATTATTAAAAAAAATAATTAATAAAATCCATTCGTAATAACTTTTTGTCAATTTTAGCGTTATAATCAATTAAATCAATATAGTTTGAAAGCATGTAACATCTCAGCTGTAATAATAAGTGAAAATAAGAGAATTTAATTATACAAAAAATCCTGTAACGTTTGCTTGATGAGGATATAATATTCTCTAGACAGATTTTTCTTGCAATCCTTTAAAATAAATTCCATCCCTGTATCTAATAGCACATGCAAAACAACAAATTAGATGTCTGTTCACAACAAATAACGTTTGGATTATCTCTAACAGCAATCTAGCCCAATACACCAGAAGAATGAAATATTTATTCAGAAGAGAAGGAAAGTTTTTGTTCATCATTGGAAAAAATGTAACATGCATGAATGCTTGTGTTAGAGCAGCCAAGAATGTGGAGGGACTCCACCCACACGGAGAGACTCCACCCACACCGAGAGGGCAGTGGATTCTGTGTGTGCCGGAGCTTGTCCAGCCTCCTGGACTGCCAGTAAATCCCAGCAGTTACACCCTGGGCACACAGCACTTGGTGTTAAAGACAGACAGTGCTCACAGCCACTCACCTATACTTATAGCTGTACTGATTACACAGAAGACATTTTACAAAACCTTAAAAGACCCACTTCATTCATGGGTGACATGGTGGTTTTATAAGGTGGCCTGTGATTCTGTGCCTTCCGAGCAGGGAGTTTGAATCCTACCTCTGCTCTGGGTGTGTGAAAGATTGAAAGATCACTTTGTGCCACAGTCCAAAGCAGTAAGGCTAGTTGACTCTCGATTGCTCAGTGTGTGTGGGTGTGTGTGTGTGTGCGTGCGTGTGTGTGCCCTGCAATGGGCTGGCATCCCATCCTAGGTCTACCCCATTACCCCAGTCCATGTTTCTCTGCTTACTAGGATAGATTCCAGGTCATCGGTGACTCTGACATGAATAAGAATTTGGAAGATGGATGGATTGATTTTAGGGCTTGATGGAGTTCAGATTTGAAACATTTATTTTCAGATTTAAAAAGCTTTTCTGAGTTGTTCAGTATAAGCAAATATGGTCTTTTAACATTGAAACTGTGGTTTTGTGTGTGTTTTTACCCCCATCTGGATAACTATGGATTATATGTCAACTGCCCATAACCTCTTACCCAGTAGAGTGTCACTCTAAGCCTGCATCCTACCTTAGGAGACCAAGGGCACAGGAAGGGGCACTCCGTGCCCAGGGTGCCAGGAGAAGAACAAAACTCTTTGGGATGAAAGCAGATATGCAGACAGAAAGTGAGACAGGATTTGAGGACAGAGCCCAGTGATGCTTTCTTCACTGCTACCTAATGAGCCACTGCGTTTTTAAGTTTAAATATTAATGTTTAATGAGTGAACATTAATAAAGGGCATCAGCATAGTGGTTGTTTCTTCAAATCCTGCCCCTGCTCTGTGTGTGTGGAGATACATTGTTC
>JAODKF010008196.1:11985-27501 GCA_026779585.1 Mormyrus proboscirostris
ATTAATAAAGGGCATCAGCATAGTGGTTGTTTCTTCAAATCCTGCCCCTGCTCTGTGTGTGTGGAGATACATTGTTCTCCCCATGCCGTGTAAGGTTCCTCTGGTTTGCTCCCCCATCGTTATCTGGAGAACTGTGGCTTTAATTGTCCTGTTTTGCATGAGCGATTGTGTAGTCTGTGACTGACTGTTGTGTCTTCTGGGGCCTTCCTTGCTGCACAGATATAAATTCTGGGCCCACTGACAAAATGTCACCTTAGGCCTCTCTGCCCTCTAACATTATTTAGTTCTTTAATTTTATGCATTTCAGGGCCCCCCGTAAAGTGCTGGGCCCCCAGGAGCCACCAGGCTATCCATGTCCCTACTGCGCACCTCTGATTGGATGGTGTATAGACAAATAAAAACAACATTTAGATCATTTTTCCTGTACTTCTCTAAAATAAAATTAGTTATAAAATAATGTATATACTGTGTTATGTTAACTAGTTCTTTACTCCCCTAATTTTCCAACTAACTTCATCAAACTCCATCTGAAGTTAAGGCTTTGGCCAGATGTTAGCCTCACTGGCATAACTGACTGCTTCACCTTGTGTTTAGTTACTCAGAAAATACAATCCTTATTCATCACCAGCAACCTGCAACAATGCAAACTCCCGTCTTATTACTGCCAGTATTGAGGCCCGTTTTGAGCATCCTCGACTGTTGACAAATGCGACTCTGATTGTGCTTAAGATGGCATGACTGCAGGACTCGAGGTGACAGTTTTTGTATTCAGCAATGTGTTTGGTTGATTGTGCTGCAAATTATAACTGGAGTTATTCTTTTATTTACAGTGCGGTGCAAACGGGGGACCTGCAGGTAAAACTGATTTGTATTTTGGATCACCCTGTTTTAGGTTAGGGAAGTTTGTGAGCCGACATCTGAACTTTCCTTCATGTATTCTAGAAATGTATATTAATTAATGCAGGTTTTTATTCCTCATGCATTTAATGTGATTTTTTTCCCCTTTATTACGATGATGATGATGCTCATCACTGTAGCTGCTTGTATCTCAGATTTTTATCTGTATACCTTGCATAGTTTCATTGATCTGTCTCGAAACTTAATATTTACTGCAGAAGTTTAGTTCTGAGTATTTTGTGCAACACTACAGTGGAAGTTAAGCTTGGGCGGTATGGTGATATTATGGTGCACCCGGGCATTTAGAAATCCCAAAGTTATGATTTTTAATAACATCAAAAATACAGACACTCCTATTTCTATGACACTGATACAGAGACGCTGTATTGAGATGATGCATCAGAATGCAAACCGTTAGAGGTGACTGGAGCCTGACTTAAGTTAAAAAAAAAAGAAGAAAAAACATGTCAAAGAATAACATGCACGCGTAGGTTAATACCACAGATGTAAAATGCGTCATGAATGTGCAGACGTGCGACCTCATGGTGACAGTGATTTTGATAAACAAAGGGTGACCTTTTTATGTCCAACCAGGAGTCATCTCCTTGTTTCCCTAGTGCTCAGCTTCCTGAGTCCGCTGAGGTTCTCTCTGATTCCGGAGTCTACAGAAGTATACTTAACATAATTCACTTATTTCTTTTAAATACCATCATGCACCATGTACCGTGCTGAAAGGCCTAGAAGGTTTAATGTTATGAAGAAATAGATACGGCCAAAGCCTAGTGGAAATGATCTCCTTGGTTTATTGGGGTTTCAATACCATTTGTTTGGTAGCAATCCACATCACAGTCCACCACATGGCATTATAATGTATAAACTTAAGAATCTCAATAAATTATTATGTTTACATCAGCAAATTCTATTTGTAAAAAGCAGGTACCATAAGAATTATTCCTATGAATGTAATACTGTCAGCCCTTGGTTGGACAGCTAGATTACCCTGCAGGGACCCCCTTAGCACCTGAAACTGTTATGCCACATTAAGCTATAGCAACTGAGTAGTTTCTTATGCAGTGTAACATTTTGAGTATATTATAATAGTTTAAAGAAATATTGTCAGCTATTTTACAGCAGGTTTGTTGAACTTCATCATATCTTGCATCATTCAATTTGAACAAATGCAATGCTGGGCTTCTTGGAATAAACAAGAAATTTCAACATGCAGTACTGTGCAAAAGTCTTAGGCAGTCAAAGAAAAATATTTAGCCTGTTTCTCTGTGTATATTTGCTCAGAAAAGAAAACGCAGTTTAACAGAACGCAAATATCTAAAACACAATGAAAAATAAACAAGTATTTTTTTCCGTTTTCCTAAAAGTTGCTGAGATCTTGTTGGATAGCTTGGACAGAACGCTACTTTGGTCCTCGAACCCCTTCTCAGGGACTCCTCAGCTCTTCCATGTACACTGTCAGAAAAAAGGGTACAGGCCAAGACGCAAACCACGTTAATGTACCCCAATGGTATAAAAATGCTCCTCAGAGTCAGTTTTGGTACCTTCAAAACACCCATAATGATGCACTGAGTAGCATTTAGATTACAGAATGCTTTCGAGCCAAGTTCACATTCACCTACGTCTAGGGTACAATCGGCAGACCCTTGAGGGTACAGCCCCAGTGACAAGTAATTGTACCCTCAAAGGTACATGTCAGGCGGAGAGAGAGAGAGAGAGAGAGAGAGACGGGGATCCAGAAATGCGAGGCGAGGGCTTTATTGAGGAATCGCACAGAGTAGGGACTGAACCTGTGAACGGAACTCGAGCAGGGAGGTCTCTCTCTGATGAGAGCCGAGGCCAACGAGGCTGGAATCAGAAGGCAAAAGTCGTAGTCGGCGTCCAGGCGAGTAGGTCTGTCCCACGAAGTTACACAAGAGGGGTTACGGAAGGGAAGGAGGACAGAGGACGCCGGGCTCAGCAGGGCAGGTACGCTAGGGACGGGAGCTGGACTGCGGAGGAGAGACGTAACAGGTAAGGGCGCGACAAAAGGCAAACGGGGCAGGTACGGGAAATGAGGAAGACGAGAGACAAGAAAACGCTCGGTAAGGTGTCGATACATCGGCTCAATACTTTGTGACCTGATCAGGACTCTCCCTCACTTTTAATGACGGTCTAATCGGGGTCGGAGGAGTAGCCCCTGTCCTGACCCGCCCCGGTGGGCGTGACAGAACAAACCTGGTGCTTTTATTTCTGACAGCATGTTGAATTTCACCAACAGCTCAATTAATTAACTAATTAGCTAACATAATTAACTTGGTGCGGTATTGATTAGCCAAAACGGGTGGTTGAGTCAAAAAAATACTGGGGATTATTGGACCTTGCAAAAACTGACGTGATTTTAGGAGAGGTTTCGAAATGGCCAAGTCAAAACGCTTTCACAGATATAATATCACATTTTTACGCGGCACGGAGATCATTTCAATATCACTTTCTTTGACTGCCTAAGACTTTCACACAGTACTGTATATCTCACAAAATGTCTGTTGTCCGTTCTCCTTCAGTATGACCGTGAGGCATGTTGGAGCAGGATTATACTGCTGCCATTTGTATGCCCTCTTAGTGTCGTCCAGTACTGCAGTCATGAAAGATTTATGTTTTTCTAAAGTTAAAGTAGTCATTTGCAGCATACAGAAGTATGTCTCAGCATCTGGAATACTCAAGGTATAAAAAACAAAATATTCACCAACAAAAAATAATTTAAGCAAACATTTAAGATTTTTTGGCCCATTTTAGTCAGAGTATGAGGAAAAAACACAAAAGCTGTCACACTCACGCCAACAGCATAGTGATGTCATTGGCAGCTGCTTAGAATTCTGGGAAAGCGGTTATGCTAACCTTCTGCTTAGTTTCTTAGCTCTTGTTATTGCCACTTCCTTTTACCTACCCCAGGATGAATCTGTTCGGGGGCATTTCGGCACGCATACAGAAGGACAGACTGATGGCAGAGGGTGTAGGGACCCAAGAGCAAGCGGTGAAATTTCTCAACCAGGACTACGAATCCCTGAAGCAGGAATGTTTACAGAGTGGCCAGCTCTTCGAGGACCCGTCTTTCCCAGCCGAACCCCTGTCTCTGGGCTTCAAGGAACTGGCCCCCAACACTTCCAAGACGCGAGGCGTGAAATGGATACGGCCCACGGTAAGGTGTCCTTCACACTGACTGAAATGTCCAACATTTTTTCACTGCTTAATGAGACACAATACAAATGTGAAACCGCACAAAAGATCAAATATTCTGAAGTGTCCAAAATATATCCCTGCCACTCATCTGAACACTCAAAGTGGTATTTCAAATGAATGAAAAAGTAATAACTCAGAAAGTATTGGTTCAACACAAGTGACCAGCTGTTGGCTCTAATGACCATTCATTGTTTTGGTTACATTTTCTGAGAGCAGAAAAAGACTGAAATGTGATTGTGAAAATATTCAACCCCCTGGAGCAAGATGCTAACACAACAGCCGAGCCTCTGCCAGCTGATCTGCAGTGTTCACTGCTCCCCTTTGCACATTTTCCCAAGAGTTGAGCTTTCGCAACAATAGAGGGCGGTTTTCAAGTCTCTCGTTTTCTTAGTAGGATTCAGGCATGGTGCAGTAAGACCTCTCAAAGTGGGGAGCAGTGCTGCTGCATGGAGGTTGATGGGTTCACTTCTTAATGCTGGTGAGGGCAGATGATGATCCATCAATCTTCCGTTCTGCTAACCCAATGCAAGGATGCCAGTCCATCTTTCCTTTTCTGACATCATCTTCCATTGAACATTCATAGGCAGCATGTAAGAATGCTGTAACACCCTAATATCTTATCAGCTTTAATAACAAATAATAATAGGAAACATAAGTGTATAATCATATAATGTTTATTATTAATGTATGTTGAAGTTTTACTGGTATATTAGGATGTTAAGGTATACTTAAATGCTGCTTATGAATGTTCTCTGAAAGTATTATTATTAGTATTGTTAATGTAGAGTTACTAAATAAACTATAGAAAAATAGAACTTATCTATCAGTAGCATGTTGGGTAAGTTAGTGGTGTGCCAGGAGACACACAGCAGTGCTGACAAATCACTTGCTTTTGCTTAATATCATCTCTTTACGGTATTTTCATACAGTGGACGTGGAATGTCTTTTGGTGACCAGTTCTTGTTTGTTTTTGTTAAAATTTTCACAAATGCGCCACTGTCTGTGAATGAGTCCAACTGCAAGGATGAAAATGATTATAATTGGTTCGGAGAGCGCTTCCAAAAACAGTGGCGGTAAACGTTAGACTGATGTATTAACATATATTAGGTAATTTTGAAAAGGAACATTCATTAAAATTGCAGATCTTACAAAGTATTGTTTGCTATGACAAAGTAAAACTGTTTTAATGTAACCTATTGAGGGTCTCGACCCAGCTGACTGTCATAGTCCTTGGGGTGTGACAAATGCACATGCATTACAATGTAATATTAACATTGCACAATGTGCAGGCCTAGCAGAGTGAGCGCATTCCTGGCTCATGGCGTGTGTGTGGGGTGACCCGTTAAACGACGATTGGGACCCGTTATGCCTTATTGTTATGCGTAACTGTTATGCCAGTCATTTATAAACAATATGATTAGTATTCATTGCAATGTATTTAAAATATGCACTGAAGGGGAGGAGTGTCTGAATGGGTGAGTAACGGCGTGTAAGACTTGCTCCGGGTGGGATGGGGAGCAGGACCGCAGGACGTTAGGATGGGAGGGTGGGATGGAGACTTTGCCTGGGTGCAGCATTGGATATGGATTTAATGAAACGGAGAGAAATGGAAGCCAAGGGAAACTGTGGCCGGTTTCATGTTAGCAGTAGTTGGGTGAATGAATGTATCATGTGGTCTGTGGCAATTCAAAGCTTGCTAACTGCAGTGTGTTAAAATATAGCATCCTGGCAAATCCATGCAGGACTGTAGGATGTTAAGACTGGATCATCTGTGCGGTCTGTGGTCCGTGACTCTCAACTGCTGGCGGAGTCTGTGGATTTTGGCTGTTTTTCATATTCCTTGGAATTTCTTTAGATCACAGATCTTTGTCTCCTGCAGGAGCTGTCAGAAAACCCCCAGTTCATCATTGGTGGAGCTACTAGGACGGATATTTGCCAGGGGGCTCTAGGTGAGTTTCGGCCGCTCTCCTCACTACGCTCGGGAAAACATACAGTACAATACACCGTTTTCCCAAACTTCATCTTGTAGGCTATTTTTGGAATTGATTGAATTGAGTCTTCTTGTTTATCAACAAACACCCAATATCCCATCATAACTGTAAATGAACAGGTTTGTAGGAATTTTTGCTAACTTATTAAAAATAAAAAAAATGAAATTTCCCATTTGCACATACAGTGAGGTCAATAAGTATTTGATCAACCTGTGATTTTGCAAGTTCTCTTACTTAGAAATCATGGAAATTTTTTTGACTCAAGTGATCAAATACTTATTTGACACCGTAACTCACAAATAAATTGTTAAAAAAATCATACAATGTGATTTCTGGATTTTTCATTTTAGATTCTGTCTCTCACAGTGGAAATGCACCTATGCTGAAGATTGTCGACCCCTCTATGATTTCGAAGTAAGAGAACTTGCAAAATCACAGGGTGATCGAATACTTATTGACCTCTCTGTACGTATTCATACCATATACTGTGGCATTCCAGATAGTGACACTTCACATGTCGCATTACACTCGATCATGTTTGTGGTGCCCCTCGACTGACAACCAGAGGCCAGTTATCGCCTGGCTGTTAGCATCGCTGTGGTGTAACGCAGTGGCGGGGGCCGTGTCGTGCTGTGGGGGTGCACACAAGCGAATGTACTCAGGCGAATGTTCACCCTTCAGTATGACAACAGTCCAAAGTCCACAGTCAAGACGATGCTGGAGACAAGACTTTGAGAGTTGTGGAGTGGTCCAATTGAAGCCTGGACTTTAAGGCGGTCTCCTATAGGTGGGGTAGGAAGCGTGAGTGAGCTGCAGTCTGCAATCGGAGCTCTGCAAGGAATAACGGGAGTAGCTGCCCAAATCTGTGTATGTGAAGAGCTAAGACCTGTAACCGCTCCAGAAGCACCTTTAGAGTTTTTCACATTTTTAGTTCCTAAATGCATGTTTTCAGTTAGTCACAATGGGTTGATGAGTGTTGATTAATGCCAAAGAAAGAGTCAGTGCCATGGCTTTTGAAATAGATCTACAGCGGAGCGAAGTCTAGGAAAAGGGGGGGGAATACAAGCAGCTCTCTGCGGGCACTGTGACGATATGTGCCGTAAAAAACGGCAACCTGTTCTGCCACATTTCCAAATGGAATTAAAATGGCCGTTGAAGGACTGATGCAATGTGGGCTTCATTGCACTCTTCTCTGGGTGTTGCTTTGACCAAGGAAAGCAGCAGGTTTTTGCCCGGAGATGCGTCATGGCAGTGAGTCACCTCAGGCCGGTAATGCAGCACTGAGCCTGGGCGGGTCCAGGCCAGCCCTCGAGTATCCAGGATAATTAAACATAAATATGTTGTGCTCCTCTTCACACTTCACACTACTTCTGAAAGTCGTTGGCTTATCTTTGTTATGAATACCTGACGCTTTCGTGCAAGCTTAGGCAAACTTTTTATTTCCAGTGCTATTGCAGTGGACTGGCATAATGTCCTGGAATATCGTTCCTGAGAGGCTCCAGTGCACACTGGATAAGCAGCTGGTGGGTGAACTGAACCAGGAATGGAAACTGGCTTCTTGCTTTGCGGGTGTGAGAAAGTGATGGTCTGGTACCGTAACTGGTACTATAGCAGTGAGTGAACCACATACTGACTTGAAACATATATAAATATAACGTATAGAAACATACATGTGATACCTGTGCTGCTGCAGAACTGTATCACTCATTTAATTGGCTGGTTTTGGCTTATTCACACAAAGTGTCATTTGTTCTTTTGCTGTATGACATTGCATTGCTAAGCCACCCGAGACATAACTTATAACTGCGTATGGCACAACTGTAAATCTGTCTTATATTCAAAGTACTATTTTAAAATTGTATCTGTTGCCCCCCCCCCAAGAATTCAAAAGCTTTATTGTTATATTTACGATGAAAAGCTTGCCTACCTCCCTTCAGACTTGTCATTCATCCTTTTGTTATTCAATTACATTGCATATAACTCATAAAAGAATAGGAAGAACAAGTAGAACATACAATATACTTACATGATACAAACAATATACAGTCATATGAAAAAGAAAGAACGCCCTCTTTCAATTCTAAGGTTTTATGTATCAGGACATAATAAAAGATCTGGTCCTTAATTAAATACAACCTCAGATGAACCACAATACAAGACATATTACACCGCGTCATTATTTATTTAGCGCAAACTAAGCCAAAATGCAAAAGCAGTGTGTGTGAAATTTAAGTACACCCATACTGCTTCCATAGGAATTAAGAGTGTATGAGGTGCTGAGATCAAACGCACTTGGTTAACTGATCATCAGCAAGTGTGACCAGCTCTATGAAAGCAGAAGCTTTGGCAGCTTGCTGGTCTGGAGCAGTCAGCTGCGTGTTACCACAATGCCAAGGAGGAAAGACATCAGCAGTGATCTTAGAGAAGCAATAGGTTGCTGCAGTGTGGGAAGGGTTATACGGCCATTTCCAAACAATTTGTAGTCTAACCTTTCTTACTGCAGAATAATATTCACAAGTGGAAAACATTCAAGACCGTTGCCAATCTTCCCATGAGTGGACATCCCGGTGAATTCACCCCAAGGTCAGACCCTGCAATGCTCAGAGAAGCACATTGCAGACCATAGCAAGCACACTTAAAGTTAATGACAGTACGGTTACGAAAAGGCTGAACCAGTATGGCTCGTTTGGAAGGGTTGCCAGGATAAAGCCCCCTCTCGCTAAAAAGAAGGTAGCCGCACGGCTTAGGTTTGCAAATTGTATCTGAAGAAACTACGAGACGTCTGGAATAATGTCCTATGGATAAACAATAACGGGTGCCACAACCAATCAGCCTTTCAGCACAAACATCTCATACCAGCCGTCAAGCAGGGTGGTGGAGGGGCAATGATTTGCAGTCACTGACTCGACTATGAACTCCACTGTTTACCAAAGTGTTGCATGTGAGGCCATTTATCTGACAGCTAAAGTTTGGCCGAAACTGGGTCATGCAACAGGACAGCGATACCAAGCACACCAGTAAATCTATAGCAGAATGGCTGAAAAAAGAAAAGAATTGCAATGACCCAGTCATAGTCCAGACCTCAAACCGACTGAAATTTTGTGGCGGGACCTTAAGAGAGATGCGCATAAATGACAGTCCACAAACCTCAATGAGCTGAAGCGATGCTGTAAGGAAGAGTTGGCTGAAAATCCTCCACAACAATGTAAGAGACTGATAAAATCATACAGAAAATGATTACTTCAAGTTATTGCCGCTGAAGGTGGTTCTACCAGCTATTATACTTAGTTTTTCACACATGGCTTCTCCATTTTGGTTTCATTTTTTGTTAATAAATAACGACATGGTGGAATCTGTTGTATGTAGTTTTACATCTGAGCTACTGAACTGCTGTGGTGCTGAGGTATCACCAGCTGTATAGCTGCACTCAGGTGGTTCGTCATGCAGTAGGTGCAGCAACACACTGTCAGCGCAGGATCCTTACTTTTTTTTTTTTGTGCTCCATAGTACAAGATATTGGCAACAAGCAATATATATTACAGCTGATTTTCTCCATTCTGTTTATCACAGAATGCAGTACACTACCATATAAACACTGACAAATATACTAAAAATCTTATAAATATTGCAAAGGTAACATTAAAGTTGGTTGACAAACCAACTACCGGTACAGTATGCCTGAAATATCGGTAAGGGGTGGGTCTTTGTTAATCAACCAATTTGTTTAATGACTGAGTCATGGGAAGGCAGCTTGGTCATTAAGTGAGGAGTGTCTTAAGTGTCTGTGTA
The DNA here is from genome assembly GCA_026779585.1 of Mormyrus proboscirostris. NCBI lineage: Eukaryota > Metazoa > Chordata > Actinopteri > Osteoglossiformes > Mormyridae > Mormyrus > Mormyrus proboscirostris. The sequence goes on from JAODKF010008196.1 coordinate 21,891, forward strand.
CAAGCAGCACGACAAGGTTCTGAGGTTTAAAGTGGCTATTAAATAAAATAACAGCAACAAACTACTGGGCACCCCTGTAGAGCGGCAGGTGACGTCCAGGCCTTACGCTGATGTTTGAGGCAGTAACAGTGCTGGTGAACCTTCTTCACGGCCGTTTCTGCTTGTTAGGTCCATCTGAGGTCATCGGTGAGGGTGACTCCAAGGGATTCAGTAGCAGACCTTCTCCTGACCTGCTGTCATTCAGGGAGGGGTTATTTTTCTGACCACTTTGTCAAGCCTGGTTTAATGTTTCTGGTACCCTTATGATCTACGCACAGGAGTGGACTCTTCTGTACATACTACATGCGTCTGTGGACACAGGAGGCCGTGGTTGGTGCTGCATGCACCAGTGATACTCCATCAGACCAGGAGAGGGCAGGCGTACTGCAAAAAACACGAATACAAGCAGTGTAGGGAAACGGATAAACTTTTATGGACAGTTTTGAAGTTGTTACTGGGCTTGGATGGTATAAAGGCAATGCGGCGTATGGCGACATTTTGAAATCTTTGAGACAAAATTAGCTCAGTCTCTGCAGATTTTTTCAGCGGAATAGTATTGCTTTTGAAAATAGTGTATACCTTGGTATAATGTCTGCACAATATGAAATACTAGATATGTGGGTACCAGCGACCCTCCTTATACAGCTGTTCACCATAACTACATCAGCAACTATTCTTCTCCTTTTTCATCGTTAACCTCTGCTCTGTGAAAGTCTGTAGCGCCACCTACTGGAAACGGTTAGTCAATTTCCTCGCACATGCTCAGTCGACGTGCACTGACACGCATAATGATCACCGGAAATAAATCTGTGCCATGCATGCAGTGTCTGTCGCACACGCTCGACGGTGAAATGTAAGTCACTCGCTGTGTGCATGGACCGGAGTAGCGTGCAGAGAAGTGAAGTATGAGTTGGCCTTCAGTAGCTACGCCTCCTGCCTGCAGGCCGTCGTAGAGTTGTTGCTTATCCGGTAGTGGTGTCATCGGCAAACTTCACAATGCGGTTGGAGCTGAGTCTGCACATGGAATCATGGGTATACAGGGAGTGCAGCAAAGGGCTCTGCACCCTGCCCTGAGGAATACTGCTGTTGAGGGATGGGGTGAAAGAGCTTCTCTTGCCTGTTCTCACATGCTGTGGTCTGTTGACGAGGGAATCCTGGATGCAGTTGCAGGGGAACCTGCCAAATCCTAAGAGTCTGGAGATGAATCCAAATGGAGAATGAATGGAGAGTGTGATTGTTTTGAATGCCCTGTTCCACAAACAGCAGCTTGGCACAACAGCTTTTCACACACCTGACCCAGACCCTCACACTCACACTCACACTCACACACACATTCACACTGAATTAAGCTGGAGGACACAGAGCACAAAGAGTGTGTTGAAGATTAGTTATTTGCTGGTAATTCTTTTTATAAGGCTTTAACCAAAACTGTAATTAAGTTTTGCTTCCGACAAAAGCATAGAAAATATGTAGAAATATTCAGTTGGTTAATGTTAATACTGAGAACCACAGGGCTGACCAACCCCTTTACTTTGCACTGGAGACAGTTCCTGTTGTGAATAATAGCAGTAAGCTGTCGGAACTTTCCAGATGCTACTCACATCAATGTTTAACGTGCCTCCAGTGGTAAACGTGCCCAGCTGGTGCGTTTGTCATGCTCCTTTCAAGGGCTTGCTGGTCTGCAGACCTTTCAAATCCACATCTATGCTACCGCAGTGGGACGTGTCCCTAAATCCATCTCCCATTCTTACAGCGTGTTCATTCTTCATCATTTCTCAGTCTTTTTTTGCACTTTATCATTTTTTTTTTTTGTGTAGTTATGCCACACGATTCCGTGATTTTATGTCTACGGGAGCCTCTTGTTCTCTGACAGCATTGAAACGCTGCATGCGTGAACAATCCCGAGTGTGTTTATTTCCTGCGTCTTAATTTGTTTGGTTTCTTCCTGTGAGGGGATCTTTGGCCCTTATGGCAATTCAGCATTAAGTATCGACGTTGGTGTGGGATGTGCTCTTAGTCTGATGGCTTGCTGGCCGCCCCTCTGTGAGATGTGCTCTTAGTCTGATGGCTCGCTGGCCGCCCCTCTCTCGTTGTTCCCAGGGGACTGCTGGCTCCTGGCTGCCATCGGCTCCCTCACTCTCAACGAGAAACTCCTCCACAGAGTGGTCCCCCACGGACAGTCTTTCACGAATGGCTATGCCGGAATCTTCCACTTCCAGGTACAAAGGCTTGACTATGCTCTTTGTACTCCCTGGGATAACTTTGTAAGGCTTTGTTTTCTGTGTTGTAGTTCTGGCAGTTTGGCGAGTGGGTGGACGTGGTCATCGACGACCGGCTGCCGGTCAAGGACAGGGAGCTCATGTTTGTTCACTCCGCAGAGGGCTGTGAGTTCTGGAGCGCCCTGCTGGAGAAGGCCTACGCCAAGTACGGTTCTTGGTGTCCCTAAAATGTTGTGGTTTCTTCAGTCTACTTCATGCCAGATACATGGTTGAACTTATGCTTGGACCCCAGGCTTTGCTATAACCTGTATGTGTGTAGAGATTAGGATATGTGGAAAAACAAGAATCGCTATACCTGTATACTTGTACAGTCATTATCAGGGATGGACTGGTATGCAAGTACGCGTTCACTGTGTGAAGCAATACAGCTCATTCTTACTCTATTTGCAGTATAAAAGTTAAAATGTGAAGTAATTTCTTATCATAGCAGGGCAAACGCACATAAAATCAGCATGCACTGCCTTCCTATGACATGAAATTACTGCTTGTATCACTTTAAATGGTGATTACTTACTTGTGCATCCCTTATTATTATTATTATTATTATTATTATTATTATGCACTAACTACAGATGTCTTGGTATTTTCATAGTATTTAAGCAGTGCAGAGGGTTAAGGGTTAAGAGCCTAATGACTTAGTATGTCAGTGTGTGTTTGTTTTGAGCGTTTGGTGTTACGGTCACTGTCCCCAGACTAAATGGCTCCTATGAAGCTCTGTCAGGGGGCAGCACCACCGAAGGCTTCGAAGATTTCACGGGGGGGGTGTCCGAGATGTACGAGCTCCGCAAGGCGCCCAAGGACCTGTACAGGATCATCGGCAAGGCTTTGGAAAGGGGATCTCTGCTGGGCTGCTCCATCGACGTGAGCCGTCTCTCCGTTTTGCCGCATCGGAGCTCGTGGTGAACTTGGGGGGGGATATTGGGGGGGGAGTCAGGGAGGCGAAGTCAGCTGATCTGAGACAGCAGAACACGTGTCTTCCTTGCAGATCACCAGTGCCTTTGACATGGAGGCCGTGACGTTCAAGAAGTTGGTCAAAGGTCATGCCTACTCTGTTACAGGCCTCAGGCAGGTGAGTGAGAGCATCTGGATGCCTTGTGTTGCACACAATCCAAGTGTAATAATTGGAGATCATCATGCTCATCAATGCATCCACTGCCTGTCTAACTATTTCACCCGTCTTCAGTTGATATCATTTCTATGGGGTCGTTTTTTTAGGTTTTTAAGATGGAATAATTTCCATCAAAAACTAAATCAGTAAAGGGCACCATGGTGGTGCAGTGGTTAGCCCTGTTGGCTGACGCCTCTGGGTCCCCGGTTTGAGTCTCCCCTGTGGCTCCGTGCGTGTGCGGTTCTCCCTGCGTCGTCGTGGGGTTTCCTCCAGGTACTGGGGCTGTCACTTTTTAATCAGTATGCGAACATTCCTTTGAGCATGACATGAAAAATTCATATTCAAAGTATAATTAACCCATTTCAATTTGAAAGTGTCACTTTAGCTTATAATCGCATTACACTGTTGCCGTAATTTTGTTGTTTGCTGTTTATGGAGCCCCCGAGAAGGTCAGGGTGGGAAATAAATAGTTTTGCTTTCCCTCGCAATACTTATGCGTGCCGTCGCAATAATTTTGCGATCCCACTACACTTCCCCAGTTGCTATTTGCTGCAATGTGAGGGTATGGATAAACCTAAATAATACAGGCATGTTGTGCTTTAAGCATTAAACTACGGGGGACATGCGCCATGTAACCTTAATATTATGTGTTTTATATGTATTTATTAATAATTGCACTGTGTTTATTCACCGCGTCTTGTCAAAAAATGTGAGGTGTTGAAATGCCTTGGGGTGTAAATACACTTATTTTAATTAGCATTTAATTGGGGTTTAGAAATAAAACACAAAGTATTGCTGTATTTCTTAAACTTAGTACTACTTACAGATTATTTTAGATTATGATGAAATTATGTTTTGATTATGTTTACATATAATTTATTAGAAAAGTTGCCTTTTGATATGTTAAGCAGCTCATAAACTGACTGTACATGTTCATGCGAAAAAGTAGGGCTTAGTACATTTATTAAAGTTAGATTCATCGCAACTTTTTGTGGCCACTTGCTATTTCCAAGTGGCTTGGCTGGTTCACAGAGGACCAGCGTTTCCATGTGGGAGTTTCTGTCCATCCATGACATGCTCATGTGGATTTTTTCCAAGTACAGCCCCAGCAAGAACTCATTGCTTAAGTGAAGTCCGGGTCCTTTTGATTGAAATGGTAATTTACAGATCCTGTCTTACCTCACAGTGTCCTCCCTTACATGATTCATCTTATCATCCTGGCTATAACATTAGCTGTTATCGAATAAACTGCTGCTGGAGGTTCCGGTATGTGATGCGTGGAATGAGCCTTACTGGTAGAATATGCAGTGCTCATTTTATAGTTACTGGTGTGAATTCAGAATAAACGTGAAATGCTCAAATGATAAAACGAGAATAACTAAGAACAAGCACCGTGGCTAAATGTGAGTCTCGCATTCTTCCAGAAATTTCTGCCAGTAGTGAAATCGGTACATGACTTCCAGGTTCCCTCCCCATGTGCCAGGTGTTGTACCGGAGCAGGCCGGAGAAGCTGATCCGTATCCGAAACCCCTGGGGTCAGGTGGAGTGGACCGGTGCCTGGAGCGATAAGTATGGAGCGGGCCGCTTCTCCTGCATCCGTAGCGACGTTGCTGGGGAGCTGCCACAGCTGTGTTTGATTGCCGTTATATTCCCTGTTCTTTGTTAAGCTCTCCTGAATGGAATAGCATCGAATCGTCTGATAGGGAGAGCATGCACTGTCGGAAAGAGGACGGAGAGTTCTGGTAAGCGTGCACTTTGATCACAAGGGTTCCTCTATCATACCACCAGTCATGTGACCAGTTTAGTATTTCTACTGTTTTTTTTTTTTTTAAATCTGTCTCTTTGAAGTCTGTTTTAATAAAATCGGTCACCCTTCTAGGTCTTAGCTTTCCAGGAATTTTTTCTCATGCTTTATTCTTTCCTTCGGTGTTATGTTTGGAAGCCTGTCGTTAAAAGGCAGAAACTCAATGAATCCAATTTTGAAATTGTCACGCAGTATAATCAGTGAGAACCTACCATCCCTATTTATTAGACAGTTACAGCGGATAACCAGCTCAATTTTAAACAATGAATCCCATCTTTTACACACTGAGTTCCAGATTCCTCCCTCAGGAAGGTTCACTGCTCGATGGTACAGAGCTAAGAGGCATTAAAAACAACTTTGTTCCATCAGCAGTCATTCAGT
>JAODKF010008228.1:10453-27428 GCA_026779585.1 Mormyrus proboscirostris
TTGCGTGTGATTGCGTGTGGATGTCCCTGTGTGTGCCCACGCGTGATTCTGTGTGGATGTCCCTGTGTGTGCCCACGTGTGATTCTGTGTGGATGTCCCTATGTCTGCTCAGCTATTCCTGCACGGAAATGGAAAGCCTGCCTCCCAGATCCTCTGTGGCGCCCAGCTGATGGATTGCGCTCTCCTGCAGGAGGCGGCCTCCAGCTTCTCAGACCCACCCCCCCTGGCAGAGAGCAGGGCGTGGCTAGAGAAGGAGGTCCGCAGGTACTGTATGGGGGGAAAGGATGGAGATGAGATGATAGGCAACTCAGCTGACTTTTATCCTGTTAGGGCCATTGGCCAATGGGAGCCTGGTCAGAAGGCCTAGGAAATAATTACACTGTACTGCAGTTTTGGTCAACCCACTAGGAGACACAGGCAACCACCCAGGGAAGCACCATCTGAAGGGCTGCCAGCGGTGAAACCTACCTAAGACACATGGGTTATGTCTGGCATTGCTGTACTGGATAAGTGCTTGGAAGAAGGGGAGGTAGATGGGTTTAATGCAAAGCCTGACCATAATTTACTAGCATTACTCCATAAATGTATGGACTAAACAGCACATATACAATAAAGTTTTAGCCTGAAGTTCAAGGTGTGGCCTAGGATAAACCCTTGAGTAAAATGCTTAATTTAAAATACACCACAAAATTATCTGGCTCTCTATGGTTGTTTTAGCCAAAGCGTCTTAATTAATTACGTTTCAGTAAAATTATTGGTGGGATGTTGGGTGACCCCATAAATTTTAAGAGAATATGAGACTGATACAGCTTCTCATTTCTGTTTGTCTACAGTCTGTCTTCACTTTTACAGTTGTCCTTGTTACCGTTGAGCTTGGGCAATACTGGAGACAAGGCTCTTGGTCCTGCAGCCTTTGCTGCCATTACGATGGCATCCCGGCATCCAGGATCAAGGGTCAGTTGATATCCCATTGTATTAATCAATCATGCATTATCCTGCTACCCCAGTAACTTTATCTGTGTTTTACTAAGTATACAGAACTAGATTTATTAGTTTATTTCTGTTACCTTCCAAACGTTTTATCAATGCCATAATGTTCAGAGGATGTAAACATGATGAACTGCGTAGCTGAAGAGGACAAGGTCTTCTGCTCTCGGCTAGGTGGTGATTTGCACAGACGGCAAGGCTAACACCCAGCTGGGGAACCTCGACCTTCCCGAGACAGACTTTCGCGCGCTCGTGCCCTCCTCCATCTTCTACCAGGACTTAGGAGAGTTTGCCGCTGAAGAGGGGTAACTACCACTCACAGATTATTGGTGCAATTATCATGACATATTTGGTAACACTTTACTTGAGGGGACACAGATTATTTAGTAATACACTCTTACTAAATGCATTAATTAACCAGTAAATTAGCCTTAGTTATATACTGTACATACTGTTTGTTTATCATTAATCACTCTTGACCATGTATTTCATACAGTTACTACATTTGTTCATTATTTGTAATTGAGTAGTAACTGAGTAGCTATATTATTTCTACCCCCTCGAGTAAAGTGTTACCAGTTATTATGTCAATTGCAGTTGATGAAGTTTGTTCAAATTGTCACTATTATAATATGTCTGTCAGGATCACGGTGTCAGTGCTGACCATAGAGGGGACAGACTGTCGGTTAGATAAACTGGGGCGACTTTTTGACTTGACCGGTGGAAATGTAAGTCTGCCAGCCTCTGTCCGCAAGGCAATCATACATGTTTGTAACTTCTCCTCATGTCAAGATTGGTCAAAACTAACTCGACTCGACCTATATCTGTATCCTCAGGTCGCGATTGCTAGTCTGAGCGGCCTTTGCACTGCATTTGAGTCAGTGATGGAGAGGAAAGCAGTTGCCACACACTGCACTGTCACCTTGCTGCTCCCAACTGCACTGTAAGAAACCAAAAGCTTCGTCATGAAGTAGCACAACACACATTCACTAGTTCTTAAAGCAAGACCTTGTACATATCATCTGTGTGAAGAATAATGCGTATTTGTTATTTCAGGAGTGTGAAAAAAATGCATTTTCACTGAGCCGTTTCACAAAATGAACCAAAAATGGCATAATGAAGCATCTTTAGTGCCACTAATAGAAACCTGTTTTTACACAGCTATCAGTGAACGGGTTAATGTTTCTAAATGGACTTACATGGATCGTTGTCTGTGAGGCGAATATGTCAGTGTCAACAAGATACAAATTAATAATTTTAGTTAGCTAGCTATCTAGCTATCAATGCTAAATTAAAATTACAGTACCGAAATAAAGTAATCCATACGAATGACCATCATGAATATAAATGTTCAGTGTTGGGCATTTCAGGTCCAGAAGCTACAAATCCAGACCAAGATTTTGTTTCAACCAACTAGTTAATTACTCAGGATTACTCTGTGACTGTGACTCTTTATGCTCAACTGGTTGGTAGAAAGAAAACCTTGGTCTGGATTTGTAGCTTCTGGACCTGAAATGCCCAACACTGCAAATGTTAACTAGTAGAATCATAAATATTAGTGAAATAGATGACCTCATAAAATATATTTTCCTTGGTCAATTAGATGTCAAACTATCAGTAGAGAGAGGAGAATGGGTGTACAGTCATGCACTGCATCGCAATGTTTTGGTCAATGACACATTGGTAAGATTATAATGGAGCTGAAAAATTCCTATCGCCTGGTGACACTGTAGCACAGCGCCTTACTCACGTGTTTGTGGTGATGCAAACAAACCCACTTCTGTCAGTCATGCAAAAGTATAGCACATATTAAATAAGTATTACATAAGTGAATAATACTGTACTTGATAATGGTAATAAATAACTGTATTACTGGTTTATATATTAACTATACTCTACTTTTTATCATTATTTTTGAGAGTACTCTTTCTGCGTATACCAAAAAGTTTATTGTAGCCTAGTTGAGTAGTAGGCTATACAATCTTTGGTTGTGTAAATACACTCTATAATGTTCGCACAACAATGATATCACCTAAAAATGCATTTCTCAGAACGTATCCCTGTCATTAACCGATGCATGACTGTTTTACATCTTTTCATCAGACAGCTGCAAAATGATATAAATTTGAGATATACCTTCTACTGTCTGATTTAGTGCATGAGTGTAAATAAGATAAATTAAACTTTATTGATAACAGGGTGAAATTGTTTTATTTTTTTTGGTTGACATGAGTAAGTCCATGTAGGGGGGAGGATTAGGAGAGAGGTGTAGAATAGCCTACAGGGTAAATGGGCACCATGGTTTATAATCGTGTTTTGAGGGCAGAATGAAAGATGATTGGTTCAGAGAGATAACCAATCAAATTATAGAGGAGGCGGGACCAAGATGTCTGACTGGTTGGTTCCACCTTCTCTAGCTGCTTTAACCCACCCCCTCTACAATCAGATGCCTTGGTCCTACCTCCTCTAGTTGCTTGGACCCACCTCCTTTACAATCTGATTGGTTCTGTCTCTGAACCAATCATTTTTCATTCTACCCTCAGAGCATTTTTGTGTAAGTAAAATTTCCATGAGCTTTATGATCTGCAAGGTCATCCTCTCTCTATCTCACTCTGTTCTTCTATTATAAGGTCTTTGAGAGGAGAGAGGGAGGCTGGTCACAAGGTCATTAGGCAGGTGGGGAATGTGTTTTCAGACACAGAGATCACCTTCCAGTTTGGAGCAAAGGAGCAAGACACGGCAAGTAAGGAAATGCAGAGGAGATGCCTTCATGAAGCCTCTAACAGCAGGAGCTGACTATATACATTTTACAGATCTGTGGCCTGTACTACAAAGTGGGGTTACTGGCTTATTGGAGTAACTTGTCAGATTTAAGGTACCACAGTTTAAATGGACTTCAATCCATGTAATTCATTATTCATTATTCATTAACTTACATTTTGGCCAGACTACCTTAAATGCTTCAAGTTACCCCAATAAATCAGTTACCCTGCTTCGTAGTACAGGCCACCGGTGTCTTAGCTGCTCTTGTATTTGGGTTGGTGTGCAGCTCAACAGGTTTGGACTGTATGCCTGTAATCAAACAATTGCTATTTTGAAACCCCTGGCTGGTAGACTGATGTCATCATCTGATGCTTGAGCAATGCCTTTAAACTTTAAACAGTTTCTAGAGTGACCCCCAAAGTTGGTGATAGTACACTCTTGCTCTCCATGAGATGTTATCTGTGTGCATGGAGAGCAAGATGCCAAAAAGTCAATTTACCCACAGGGGTGAATAAAGCGCCCCAATTCCATTAAGCCTGCTTCAGCGTTAGTGCTTTTCATGAGGCATCACTGCGACTTTTCTGCGACTTATTCTTCCGTACTTTCAGCTTTGCTCTCTGCCAGCAAAGTGTACGCTCAGCTGCAGATACGATATCGAACTATGGATGGCAGAATGATGCTCAGAGTTCTGACAGTCGACAGGAGGGTGACGGCAGACAGGTAAATAAATGAGTGCATTAAGAGGCTCTGCTGTGGGTTCTTTTGCTAGGTGCTGTTTGCGTCTTCTGTTACTCAGCACACTTTTACTGTATAAAATTTCACCACACAGTGCTTTCAGCCAAGGAACTGAAAGGCAAGCCAGTACTGTTGAAGGGAATTAGCTCTATTTATACAGACCAAACCGATGTCTCTGTTTCTTGCCTCCTATCCAATCAGTGTACCTGTTGCAGTGTACCAGTCTGTTAGTCTGCATGAGACACAGCTCTTCATTGGACATCAGCAGTATCTTATCTACTGATTGCTAGGTCCCTGTTAATCTCTCCCTATTTCCCCTTTCTCTTAGCTCGCAGGTCCTGTCCTCCCTCTCTCTCCCTATTCTTCAGCTCAACTTATCTCAGTCCAGTGCTGCCCTGGCGGTGAGAGGGCGCTATAAAGACGCACAGAGAGAAGGAGAGACACAAGCAAAGCTTATGCAAATATTTCTGTGAGCATGCCATCTATCTATATATCTATCTATCTATCTGCATAGGCATTTTGAGTTAAACTCTGCAAATATGCTATGCGACCAGCAGAGGGCAATGTTGCTCAGTTTTTTTTTTTTTAATATATTATCTGTGGTACCGAGTATAAAAATTAGCATAAAAATGATCAGAAAAATAGTTGAATTGCTATGTGCAACTGGCAGGCCATTCAGTGTGCACTGCAGCCTTGTTCCCTACAGCCGCCCCTCTCCTTCATCTTCCTGATTAGGATAAAAAAAGCTTGTAATTCATCCATCCATCTATATTCCAAATAACAATCTAGTACAGAGTCATGGTGACTTTGCCATTTGTTTCTTATTGGTATAACAGAGATTATGTGAGAAGTGTTGAGGAAGAACAGAAGTACAGACAATGGGTGGAAATCATGGATCCCATATTTAACAGCATTGATATCTACACAAGGGTGAGACAACAGTGACATGATATATCATGCTGTTTGTAAAAAGAAGTCATTGTGTGTGTCTAATATATTAGAATATTGCATTTCGCAAATCTAAGTTTATATTGTCCATGTTTCTGAAAAGTTTAATGCAACAATAAAACAACAAATCAGCAAACAACAAATGTATATTTAGTTATTTAATATGATTTATTGTTTATGGTTCATTGCTTATCAGGATCAATAATTTATCTTTATTTTGTTCTAGGCTAAGCCTTTCTCTATGTCAGATATACAGGTAATATTCAAGTATGAATACATGTATGCATGTACGTACGTATTCGTGCATGCGTGTTGTGTATTTTCATAACAGCTATACTGGTGAGTGTCTGAATGGCCAGTTGCTGTACTGTGTTGCTACTTGTGAAGGTATCTGTCTGCACACACGCAGTTCTGGTAGTGTGTACCTATCTGTATTCCGCATGTGTAACAATCCGCATATTGTTAAAGGAGGCTCCAGATTATGTACTTAACCTCACGTACAGCCCCTTTCAAATCTAAGTGATGCTGAGGCAGGCATCAGATGGCTACGTTACACAATACCGCAGGCACAAGAGTGACTTTGAAACCAAGTCCTGGCACAGAATTAATGTTCATTAAAAAAAAAAAAAAAAAAAAAAAAAAAAAAAGTTTTAAAGTGAGACTCAATCTAGAAAATGGCTCCCCTCAAGTTTTCAATTAGGCTAATTGTCATGGAGCCAGTCTGGGGTGGGAGCCAGCAGGTGCCCTTACTGGGAGGGAGAGGCGTGCAGCGCTGGGCCGGGCTGCCTCCCTGTCAGTGCCGCTGCAGCTCACCACAGCCTCCGTTGGCTACGTCCATCGTGCATTAACCTCAGCTCTCCATCAGGCTCTCACAGATGCGGGTGCGGCGCTGCTCTTCACCATGAAGAATGGCTCCCGGACATCGGCACTGCCCAGAAGCACGGTGCTTGTGGCTCCAGAGCTACAGAGCAGCTGATGATGGGATCGGGGTCCAGCTGAAATGGCCCAGGCCTGCTAACTAGCGGGCAGCGACAGCTGACAGTAACAGACCCACGCTGAACACTCCCTCCTGCCCGGGACAGCTGGCATCCTCCTTCTCACCGCAGCTCTTGGGGCTCCCTGTTCCTGGCCTCCCCACTGCCCCCAATCCTCTCCCAAATCCTCCGCCTGCATGTTTATACTCCTCTTTCTCCATGAGAAAATTATGGTTAATTAACTGCGGGCTAATTGTTGCCTCCTAACCAAATAAACAGTCTCAGCAAGCAAAACACCCTCCCCCCGTCCTCAGCGGCATGACGCTTGTAGAGTTTTAGACATTTCCCACCCCCCACCTGTCTATCTGTACAATTTATACAGTTTTCCTTTGAACGTCTTCCAATTATTTTTATAGTTTTACCCATATACTCTGCTCAGTACCAATTCATTTTCAATCCAAAGTGCTTTATTGGCACAGTGGCTGGACTGTACTGCCAAAGGTGCCAACAAGGGGGTCATACATTAAAATAAGCAGAAAGGCAATTTTGCAAGTGAGGGAGGATTGACATGATAGAATGTGAAAAACATACATACACAGCCGAAAGGAACAGCCATTCTGCAACGGCGGAAAACAGACCGAATGCTCCATCCAGAACAAACAGCATACGTGCTTTCTAATAACGTGGCACCAAAACGGTTCCTTCTGTGGAAAGGAGCCGCGATGTTCACAGCATCTCCAAGCTGTGGCTCAACAGGAGGGACAAGAGTAAAGTAGCCTGTGTGGTTTGTAAAGACTCCCGACACGGTGCTCCAGAGTGCTCTCTGCATGACCCTCAGTATGTGACAACCTCCCAATAGATCAAGCAGCTAATTGCATTCAGTTCTTGGGGCTCCTATACTGAACGACAATGCTGGAGCTCTCAGGTCCTGTGTAATAACTCCCAGTGTTTCCTGTCCAAGCTGAATGGATGTACTCACTCCCAGTGCTTCTCCTGAAAGGTGGGCTTTTTTATAACCGTGATAAAATGTGCAACGTGTGAAAAGTAAAAAAAAAAAAAAAAAAAAAAAAAAAAAAAAAAAAAAAAAGGGGGGGGGGGGGGCCCGGCAGAAGGAGAGGTGGCGTTAAATAACACTATATTTCTAACCTGTCCCCGGTTATAAAACTGAACACTTTCATTGCTAGTCATTGCTATTAAGAAAGAAAGAAGCCAAATAAAACCTTATAAATCTGCAAAACTGTAACACACAACCTTTATTTTTTTTATTTGATTCTGCTTTGCTCAACCATCCTAGACTTCAAAGAACTTATATTCAGTATATATAAAATAATGAGTATATATATGAAATGACTAATATTAAGCTGTATTATGTTTAAAGGAGACAGATTTTTGTTATACAGCATGTTGAAAGCAGGGCAGTCAGGGTAAAGGTGTGATTCATCGGGGCTGTAATGTTACGGTGTAAAGTCCCCAGGTCCATTTGTAACAGCAAGTCTTTGTCTCAGCCCCGATTCACGGTGGTACGTGTGAGTCAGATGCCATTAACCAGATGTAGGGGAACTTTGACATGCATTACATACATATATTATTTATGTGTGAAGCTGAGACATTGCTTCATGTAATGTGTTTCCGTTCCCCAAGTCATTTTTCTCCACACCTACATGTGTACTTATCTCTCCCTCTAAAATACTTGGAGACATGGAGGGATAAGAAGAGTGACAAATGACCAAAGTGTTTGCCGTCTAAAAAACATGTCTTTGATTCAGCAAAAGGGAAAAAAGGAAAAAACATTGAAAGGTAAAAAAAAAAAAAAAACAACCAGAGAAAAAGCTGTGCTGGGGGGAGATGCTTTGTGTGACGAGGGGCTAGAAGTAGGATAAGGAGCAGGAAATGAGCAAGGCCAAAAAGAAGACAGGGCCAAGAGAGATGAGAGGTGGAGGTGACTTCCCCTACAAGACTATTGCCATGGTAACATGATGAACTGAAAAAAAATGGGAAAACAAGGCATATCATAAAAACAAGAGTTAACGCGGCGAAATGCCTGCTCTGTGTGTGGGAAAACAATCCATTAGCAGAGATACAGAGAGATGATCCACATTCAGCTCCATGATCATCTACTAGAATGAATGTGTCACATTATCGCAGCAAGAAACTGCTTTAAACACCAGCTTGGGGGAGGATCACGCTCAGAGGTTTGAGAACTTCACTGGCAAATCTTGTCACTGCAGAACTTCTAGAAGATACAAAAGACGAAATACAATTAACATCAGTTTCGTGAAGCCATTTTATGGTTGGCAGGAGCAGATCTGCTGGAACCTGCGTCACAGGGCACCATTACCTTTCCATCATTACTTTTCCTTCCATCGAAGACTGAGAAAAACGCCTTTTCTGTTGGCTATTAGTGCACTATTTTTTTAATATATGTTCTAAACATTTAGAAATGTGTTTTTGTTGGGGCAGGGCCACTGTCGTTCTCAGGTGGCCGCTCCTGTTGACCCACGTCACCTGTTCCCTTTTGAGAAAGCTATTTATACGAGCATGTCTCACTCCAACACCATTCTCCAATGCTGCGACATGTGAAATGGGTACTTAGCCTAGCCAACCATATGGTCCTTTTCCAAGCTCCTGTTTTCAGGTAGAATTGCAAAATGGTGTAGTTCATTCTCAGTGCACTTAGTAAAATACGTTAAAAATATTCCTACGGTATGGGGTCAGGTGAATGCTAAAACTGATATCATACTTTACAGACAGGTAGGTGCATAAACACAATTTTTAGGTAAAAAATAAATGTACATGCTGAACTAGAGAATGACCTCTAGTTGTGTATGTGCTTTATACTGAGAAAGTAAACCCAGACAAACATGGAAAACGCAAGGAAACTCACACACATAAGGACAGTGGAGCCTAATTATTAATGTGCAAGGCCACAAGGCAACAACAACAGCAAAAACAGGTATAACACCCTAAAGGTAATATCACACATTTTAAAACCCATCATTTAGATTTGTATTATACATACTGGCCTAAAAAGTAATATATGCAACATAAACCACTATCATTTGGTTCTACTTCGATCAGTTCAGTTCTGATTTTTAGAATACCTTTGCTAAAATAGTTGCCCCAAATATGCTTAATATACAAAAAGCACATTAGAAACATTTGGCCCATAATGACGGCATTATAATATCCCTAGCAACAACTCACATTCTCAAATTTTTATTTGGTGCAAGAAAAAAAAGGCTAGAAGATATGAATGAGAGTAAAGAGAAACACTGGAGTTTGTTTATGGATGCAAAAAAACACATTGTGAGGTCAAAGGCCAGTCAGGCCAAACCCCACTGAGCATGTTAATTTTATACAAGCAAAAAAAAAATATGCAAAGCAGGAGCACTGCACTGCATGGGCGTCTTACGCGAGCTCTGGGAGGTGACGTTAAGTAGGTCTGCTGCATTTGCTGTAAGGACTGGGGCTGCTTCCAAATTCCTGTAGGATTCACTCGGCTGCTGCTCTTGCCAGGAGGACAAAAGCAACAAACAGAAGGTCAGTAGAAATATAGAAATATAACACATATTTATAAACACTTATTGACGGCAGCACAGGCAGCAGAAGCAGCGGCTTTATTTATGCTGCAGAAGGTTTTTAGTCTTGATTTACGTGTCGAGACTGAGCAGACATCCCTTACACTGGCCGGCAGACTATTAAATACCATAAGGGCCCAGTAATTGAAGGCTTTACTGACTGCAGTGCTTCTCTTTATTCTAGGAGGTACAATAAAGTCTGCAGGCTGTGATTGCAGACTGTGTTCAATACACTAGAGATTTCAGCCAGATAAACAGAGGTCAGATCTTTCAGTGTTTTTAAACTTCTGTGCAGTTTAGGACCTTCAGTTCTGAATTTGATTGAAATCCTGTAAAAAGTAATAAAATGAGCATTAAAGGACAGAACTGAATAAAAAAAATTGCTAAATTTTGAGCTAATTGGATAGAGATAATGTTTAAGCTCTCAAGACTTGCAATTTCCTCTGAACTAGAGAGCTTGTTTTTTTCTGATCAGACAGATAATTTTGACTCATCTGTTCTTTACTTCATTAAAGCTACTTGCTACAGATGGTACGCCATCTCCCGTGAAGCTTTCATGATTGTGAAGGGACCTTTGACTCTTATTTTTCTGCTCTTAATTTCCCCTTTACTCCCATTTCTGCTCATGCCTGTCACAATTGCAACCGATTCTACAAAAAATAATTGGTTTGCTTTGACTTTTCAGCAGCATTGACAAGGATCACTTAACTCTCCCGGGCTCCCTGACTTCATCTCTCCCGGGCTCCCTGACTTCATCTCTCCCGTGTTCATTCCCATTCTGAAATATAGGGATGTGTTGAAGTAAAACGAACAAACAAAAAAAACTTACCTATAATATTTGAATATTGAATCCACCAGTATGACTCTCTGGGCACCATATCTCTGAGGAGGGACAGTCATGTGACCTGGCTTATCTGTATTGACATGTCCCACCAATCTCTCTTGGTTCTGTTTTGATTTTCTCCAGTAATCCGGATTCCACTGCTGATGCTAGGCCCAAGGCTCATAAGCTCCTCCTGTTCATTTGATTCCCTGTTCACCAGCAAAGCATCAATACAGCTGTTTCATTGGCCTGAAATGAGATGCCTGAAAAGAGAAACAGGACCTAATAAACCTGTTGATTGCTTCCAAATGCCTATTTGACATTGTTCTGTTCGCCATCCCGACTGCATACTGGATGCCAATATAGCTGTTTTGATACTCCTTATGTTTGTTTTATATATTTTAATGCTTCTTCATTTGCTGTACATACTTAAAAACATGAAGCAAATTATAAAAAATAACTTTGCAGTCAGGGTACTTGAACTCTTGATTGGTACTATTTATGGCAGCACTGTGCCTCAAAGGGTATCACCGCTGCCTCACACCTGCAGGGCTGCAGGCTTAAATCCCAACTATGCTCTGTGTGTGTGGAGACTGCATGTTCTCCCTGTCATCTGGGATTCCTTTGGGTACTCTGGTTTCCACCCAGAGTCCAAAAACATGCAGTGAGGTTAATTGGT
This sequence comes from Mormyrus proboscirostris, assembly GCA_026779585.1. Classification (NCBI taxonomy): domain Eukaryota; kingdom Metazoa; phylum Chordata; class Actinopteri; order Osteoglossiformes; family Mormyridae; genus Mormyrus; species Mormyrus proboscirostris. The sequence goes on from JAODKF010008228.1 coordinate 21,941, forward strand.
GCCTCTATATTCGCTGCCGCTGTGCTGGACCGGCATGCCATGCAGCTGTACCTAAGGCTTGCTCTGTGCTGTCTGGGATAAACTCCAAACCCTCCGGTGACCCTGACTGAGCTAAACGCTTGGAAGATAAATGGCTACATATTCATTTACTTTTCTTCCCTTTGGCAGGGTTGTGCAGGGCATCTTTTGTCCTGCCTTTCTTGTTCAGGCAAAGACACCTGCCAGTTCTGATCAACACCAGTGTCTGAACGCCGATGCCAGGCTACCGCCACACTTCTCACTCACGGCTTGGCGTTTTTTGCCTGTGTTTGACAGCACATACACTGAACTTAAGAGTGACTTTGTTAGACACCAGATTGAATGCCTTGAACTGAAATACAACATAGATGACAGTCTGGGCCTCTCACAGCTAGTCATTATGAACGGTCTACCCCAAGCCCTAACTATGACAGTCATTATAACTATGCCCAGCCCTAACTATGATTTCATACATCCCATTCCCTATAATTTCTCTATCATTGCCACAAAACCTTTGTTGTTCTGTAACGTCTTATTTCATATCCCCCTACCCACTCGAAAACCCATTCTCTCCTTTTTTTAAAGCTGTCATCTGTCTTTTCTGCTCTCTTTCACTTGTTCTCCTACCCACTCTCTCTCTCTCCTATCTTATTCCCTGACTATCTTTTCTCCCAATGCCCTAAAGTGGCAGTTAGCAGAGGCAGCTGTTTACAATCATTTATATGTCAATCTGGCCTTGCCTCTCTGCCTGCTGTTCACTGTCTCCGGTTCCTTCAAATCTACAATGGAAAGACTACTCTCACGGGCATAGATGACATAGTCTGGGTGTGGTCTGGCTGCTCAGTAAGTGTCATTATGCTTCGAATATTACTAATTTAATATGTGATAATGTCTTTATTGTTACCCTTATTCATTGACATTTCACCGTACTCAAGGAAATGTTTTCGGTAACAAATACAATTCATAAAAAAGAACGAAGCACAGAAAACCTTTGAAAATGGTTAATTACGGTTTTCTGGTGCAGCAGATACACAGTGCATGTCAATATTATTATAAAAACCACGGAGGACGGAAAAATCTGGTCTCACGAGTCCACTTCAGAGAGCCAAGTGGTGCTTATGCTGATTTTTGCAGGCGCGGTATTTTCACTACGCCTAAACATCTAGGGAACCCAGGTGCAGTTTCTCTCGACCTAACTCTGTGCAATAGACTGCCTGGGACGAGTAGTAGTCCTTTAGATAACGCTATCGAAATTAATATGTTCATTTTGTATCTATTAAGGAAAACAGTCCGATGTTTATTATACTATTAATTACGGGAAACGGGTGTGTGTCTGCGGTAGTAATTATGTAACATACATAACATGTAGAGCGATTTCGGTTATATAAAAAGCACGACGTCAGCAATACCTGGGTCGTTAACAGAAGCGATAAAGGCTGGTAGCGAGAAGCACTTAAACAATGAGCATCGGCGATAAAAATAACGCCCTGCTAGTGAGCGCTAAGCTCTCCAAATTTAGAGCGAGCAGCACGCCGTGCCGCGTGCACGTCACGGCGCGAGCCGTAGCGCATGCTGCCTGCCTTCATGGCGCAGGTGCTCCGCTTTTAGTCCTTCACTCGAAAATCGCATCCTCACATCACGCTTCCCTCCTACAGCGCTCTCATTATCTTCTCGCTGCGTATATATGTATGTATATAAAGTATATATGTGTGTGTGTTATAGGCTATATATAAAGTAATAAAACCATATACATACATACGATATATATATATATATATATATATATATATATTAGTATGTAATATATATACTACACACACACACGCACCCCAATCTCAGTGTCTGGCTGTACAGTCAGTGAAGGCGACCGCTTAGTATTCAGTTCACAAGCGGGGAGAACGGGCACGCGCGCGCGCACCCGGCAAGGAGGGTGAGAGAGAGAGAGAGCGAGAGAGAGAGAGAGAGAAGGGAGGCTGGACAGACGCTGAAAAATACTCACAGAAGAGGACCAAGAGACGGAAGAGGAGAGAATTACGGGATATATCGTCCCAGTGTTTCTCTCAGTCTATCCCTCTACCACTTCCTTTAATCTCAGGTGTAGTATTTCGGCCGGCCTGGTTCTCCATGTTCCTGGTGTATGGTGGGATTGTCGTTTTTGATTAACTGTGTTGGAGAATAGGGAAGAAGCATCTCCAGGATGCAAGGGAGGAGAATAACAGCCACATGCATCGACTAATAAAAATGCCATTAGTTAAATAACTGTCAATGCGTCATTGACCTGGTAAAATCCAGCGTTTCCAGGAGGCTGGAATCAAACAGACGTTTTAAACGTATGTGCATGTGCTTGTTCTGTACATATGCCTACAGTAGATAAGTATTTCTGTATAAGCTAACCTGTTAGTTCGTTCTGCTTATACATGTGTGTTCCTCCCTTGTATTGGTTTCCTCGGTGCATTTCATTTCCTTCAGCATTGTAAATATATTTCATTTATGGATATTTATGCATAGTCTGTGACCATGCAAACGGTTGCTGTACGTCTTCTACACTTTATGTATTTGAAGTGTACCAGAGAGCCGGTCCCTATATGTGTTTTTAGATGACATTCAGTTAGTTTTCCTTCGAGGGCCGACGATGCCACACGTATTAAAAGTAAATGGGAGTCCATAATTCACATGCAGGCGTGCATGTATTACCGCCACGACCGGCGGCACGATCTCTCTTTCTCGGGCACACCTCTCTCATGTTTTCTTTATTCTCCTTGCGTTATTATATGGGTCCAGTCCATTGCTGTCTTCTCTCTTTTCCGAGTGTATATGTTTCCAAGTGTGCCCACTGTATTTGTTCAGTTTTACAATGCAGACTCCTGCCTGTCTGTCTGTTACCTTTTTGGGAACTTACAACTGCTGGTCTAGACTGTGTGAACACATACAGTACAGTATTTAAGGCAAACTGGCATTCCATTGATATACGCATTACTTTAGTCCTGTGGTCTCTAACATCCACACTTTGTATTTTTTCCTTCTTTCTCTCCTCTCCCTTGCTTTCTCTCTCCATTCTGACCTCCATGCTTTAGACATCCTATTTTTACTTCTCTATCTCTTCCCTTTATTCTGCTCCACTCCTGGCTTCTCCGTCTGCCGTTTTGTCTCACCCCTCCTTGTCATTCCTCTCCAGAGCCTGTGCTATATATGCAATGTAATTGTTGCTGGCAATCTTTGTTATGTGAAGCTCTGTGCCAGTCAGCTTATTCCTCATTGTGAAATCCACTATATTTTAAAGGGTGTGTGTGGGGGGGGGGTGTTCTGGCAGATTAAATGACAGATCAGAGAGATGGGGGGGGGCGGGGTCCTCCTTGATGCATGGATCTTTATCAAGTACACTAAATGTTTGAGACAGGTGACTTTCCCAGTCGAAGCATATAACACTTACTTTGAGGTTACCTACATCGTCCGAGTTGCACTGGGCTGCTTGGGTTGCTAAGTGTGGCTGTCATGGACAGCACAGGCCAGTGAAAACTGTAGTTCAGTTTTAAACATTTGGTGGCACTGCTGGGGTTAAAAAAAAAAAGCTTGCACTAATGAAAATGTTTATTTATAGATATTCTTTTTTTGAGCACTTCATAGAATATGCTGTAAAATATTTTTCAAAATATACTGAGCATGTTTTCCAGCTTTCTCACACGGCGTGTCTAAACACCAACTGGAGCTGTTGCAACCTTGCTGTCCAAACATCAGGGTCTCAACATGCTCTGTATCATCACAGAATCTTCTGCCAGGCGAACTGATTCAGGCCCTATATGGCGGCAGACATCTTTATATGATTCTCATAAATACCCACTGAAGGTGCAACCAGATATTTCTGGAAATGTATGTGTGTGGTAAATAAATGCAAGCTCAAAGTAAAGCTGGTAATGGAGGGGAAAATACACCTTGAAACCCAAGGAGAGAAGCAGAGGAAGTCATCTCATAAGAACACTGGCTTAGTTATGAAGGTCATATTAATATGTGTATGTTTGTGCACTTTTTGCCTCCTTTTTGTCTTCTAGGCACAGAGCTACAGCTTTTTAAACAATCCTCAACCAAAACGGAGAACAACAAATTGCTTTCCTTATATAACTATAATATCTGTAATATTACCTTCCAGTGTCTTAGTGTCATGTCACTTATTTTTTACTAAAGACCGGCGTTGTTCTCATTTAATACATTAATATCTCATTTAATACATGGGTATTTTGCAAAGCCTTAGTCATTGAGATTTGTATGTTGAAGGCTTTTTACATTTTCTTGGGGAAAACATTCAAGACGGTATTTCTGTAAGTTACCAATCACCAGATGTAAAATTGTACAATATATTGTTTTTTAGTTCAGATTGATCAGTGGAATAGTAAGTAATTTCTTTAGGTGTTGAAGACTCAGTATAACACTGTGTGGTTATTACCACTGTTGAGGTGCCCTGCCTTCCCTTTTGTATTCGCTCCTTCTCTGTGCTGCTCTTCTTTCATCTATCTTGTTGTCCTACTTTCACGACTCTTCTTCCTTCTGCTACAGCTTCTCCCCATAACGTGACCCAGTCTTGCCCCTCTTCCTGTCTTGTGCCGTGTTTCAAATTCTGTATTGCACGGGATTCTGGACACACAGAAGGGAGTCACCTTCAGAGTGGACGTCACTGCAGCCAACGGTGGACACGGTGTCTCCAGAAAGCTGCAACACCAACCATTTTTCTGAAAATTGTTCAAGTTAGGCACAATTAAACGGATTGAATTTCTGGATTTTTTTTTTTTTTTTTTTGCAGGGAACCTACCCTTGGCCCGGGTGCTCTGGACGTTGCTGTGATTGGCCGGCTGAGGCAGAGAGTGCAATGCCGATTGGACAATGTCGGGAGATTGGGAGGAACACCTGTGTAAAAAGGCCCTCATGCTGGTGGAGGAGCTCTGCTTCCACTCGCCTAGGGGCCACAGCCAGAACGAGCGCTGTCAGGAATTCCATTACCTGCAGAGCGGCCTCAACAGGCGGACAGACTCCGGTAAGCTGCTCACTGCTGAAATAAAGGGCAGGGGGTGCATGCAGACTGGGTCACAGGTAGGAGACGTATGCGGGCAGCTTATAGCACTAACGGGTCTTGAGGTATGGGAGCACCTGAGGTACTGGACAGAATTGGGCCAGATCCGAGGCTGCAGTGCAGTGCTGCTGCTTGGTTATGAAAAGGGCTGCGTGATGATTTGTGCTGCTTTTCAGGTTCATGGAAGGTGAGCTGATTATTGCCACTACACTGTACTTCAGTTCTTTATGCGAACTGGCTTTAGTGGCTCATAGTGAAATATTCTGATGCCAATGAAGATACTGATGCTGGGCTTTTCTGGTAGAGTCCCCTAAATCCCTTAATCCGTCTTATTTCTTATCGTATCTCATCTTTCAGTATTTCTGCATTTCACACTCGCTGCCTCGTGTAAACCGAGCTCAAACGACTGGG
>JAODKF010008262.1:0-27335 GCA_026779585.1 Mormyrus proboscirostris
ACGTGGTGCAAGCTGAATTCTTAGGTTCCTTTAAATCAGAGCTAGATAAGATTTTAACAACTCTGAGCTATTAGTTATGTTCTCCCCAAGCGAGCTTGATGGGCCGAATGGCCTCCTCTCATTTGTATAGTTCTTATGTTCTTAAAGCATTGTTTAGACCTTCTCCAGTTTTCAGCAACGCTCCCAGTCAGCTGAATTTTCGGTGGCGACTGCAGACCTTCCATTCGCTAAATTTTTTGCCACCACAAACAGACCAGATTTTCTTCTCCTTAGAAAACTGTTTTTGGTATTCTTCCAGATTCACTTGTGACACTGTGTTTTGTCCCTTGTGTACAAATGTACCGTGAGTTTACCTTAACTAGACAGGTGCTGGAAGAACAAGAACCTTTTAATAAACAACCTATTCAAAGACACTGACTTTTACATTCCACTGTGCACGCTCCGATCTCGTCCACTCGTACATTTACACATCATATCACCACAAGCACGGCCATATCAGTGCGAGTGCGGCTTGGGTATGGCTTGGATAATTTGCTATGGTACAGCTTGGTTCTTGGTGGAAATGGAAAAACTCCAATAGCCCTGCCAATGCAGTTACACTGGAAGGTGTACAGATTGAAAATGAAGCAGAGACTGCAGCCAGTAAGCCTTCTCTGCACATTTTCTGCCTCAGGAGTTGTTTGTATGCTGGTTTAATTATATTTTAGCCCCTCCAGATCTGTAAAACAACCACAGGAAACTGTAGGCACAGTTTGACATTGTGTTGTATATTGCTACATCTCATGCATCCAGCTGGGTATTGAATGAATGAATGAATGATGGTGTGTCTGAGATGTTGGTTTGGACTGTAACAGATGTTTGCTGTATAGCACAGTTCTCACCGATGCTTCCAAGACTTTTTTCCCCACCTAAGCTAACCCCAGCTTTTAGGTTTAAAAGTGAGCTCTTTAATACTAATGCAAGCACTTTTGACTGCTTTGAAGTTGTTCTTGCTAACATGGAGCTAACGTATAGGTGTCAAAAATATAGTAACCTGTAAAGCCATTTCCAAATAACATAAACCCTAGACCAAGTCTATGGTATTGATCTGGACCGTGAGATTGGTGAGAAGTGTGGACTTTATGATCTCTACTGCCCAAAAGTATACCTACATTATGTACCTTACCAGCTTTATGTAACTTATGTAATACCCCGGATTTAAGTTTTGATTTAATCCTTAGTGATCACAACGTGTTCCTGATGTAAGTTTGCTGTCATTTTTCTTGATCATAAATCTTTCATCGTTGCCTGTAGGTCTGGGCAAGGCTCCTGTTTCTTTCCTCATAATGTTCTTATCTAGACTTTAGAATTGGCCTTGCTTGTCATTCTGAAAATTATATATGTCATTTTGGTATTAAATTAGATTTTATCATGTATACCATCTTTGTTATATAATTCAGTATCAATTTCTGTATTCACAGATTGCCTGCAGTGAACAGTTTTGAAGTGAACATAGACTGCAGCTGCTTTTTATAGTCACCTGGCAGCTTTATTTTAGACGGTTTGTTTTCCCTGGAAATTCATAACGCCTCTAATTTTGATAGGTCGCTGCTCGTTACAAATAACTGTTGTTGTGTACAGCAAAATATTTTGCCTCTAAATGTTTCACACATTTCACATCGCAGAGGATGGTGATTTGAAAAGCTTTTTCTTTTCGTATTGTCGCCATTTATGGCTCCTGACGGTTTCTGTGTGGTGTGCTGGTAATCTCTGAAAGGAATAGCGACAGCGATGCGCACCTAATCAAATTCGGAAATAAATAAAGAGAAAATTAATGCGTTTTCAAAGTAATACTGACTGTAATAAAGTATTATGTTTTAATTATATTTTATCAGTCCTGAAAAGCCATCATCAATAATAAATGCGGGGGGAGGGAAGTTAGAAAGGGTGCGAGACGTCGCGTTTAATTCTGAAGCAAACTGACAGATTGTCGCCATGCTGCCGCAGCTGACAGCAACTTTGCGTCGCTAAGCGCTGTTTGCAATCAGACTGCCGATGATCAGCAGAAGCAGATGGCGTCTCGCGGAACGCCCGGGTGGAAAACAGGCAGCGCCTGCGCGTAGAAGGGGGCACGCGCTGGGATTTTAACGTACGCGGTCGTTTCACGTTTTCGTCTCTGAGGTCCACATATAAAGCGAGAGAAATTCCTCAGAAAAAGGCAGCATAAGTTCTCTAATACTATTTACCATATTTTTAAATATACTTTTTAAATCAAAGAATTATATTTACAGGGTTCTCAAGTCTCACGCATTGATAGTGAGACACACGTTTGGCGCCTAATGTAATCTCATTCCAAACTGTTGAAACATACAGCTGATGGAAAATATATGTGTAACAGAACATTCTAGTTGTGGAAGTAAATTTATCAGATTTTTTTGTGTCATACACTTTTAATAAATATCATTTCATCTTATTAAAATAATATAAATTTCATAATATTTGTAGATATTCTCTTTTAATATCTAAAAATCTTTAATGTATATAGCGTACCTTGCTGATATCATTTTAGAAGCTATAGTTTTGTGTTTTCTCCTTCAAAAAAATGCATTGCAGGCCGCAGCAAGAAGAGGGAGAAATGCCAGAACTTGGAGCTGCATCCCTTAGTGGAGAAGGAGCCCTGCCCCTGTGTGGAGATGCTCCCTCAGCCCTATGGGAACTGGTCGTCCTGCATCCTCCCAGAGAGCCACGGCTGGAGGGCTCAGCCGGATTCCCGCGAGTGCGGCCAAGGCCTGCGCCTCCGGGCCGTGTCCTGTGTGGACCATGAGGGCCGCTTGGTCGACCCGGCTCTGTGCAACAGCACAGGTACCAGAATTTAATCAGTAACCACTAGGTGTGATGACCTGTACTGGACCTGTGTGATCTTTGTTAAAGCTCTTTATTGGCAGACTTTATAAAGATCGATACTATTAAGCAATGGCAGGAGAAATGAGGCTTTGAAGTCTATTGGTGGAATAGTTATACCGTCTCATTCACCCGTTGGTAAATAGGCGCAGTAAATAAACTGTGACTTTCTGCAGTTGCTATTATTTACACCTTCAAAAATTCTATGGTCTAATGAGACTCCTCCCATCTTTCTCGTCTCCTCAATGATGGACGCTCCATCGCAGGGTACTTGGAGGAAGCCTGTCAAGTCCCTTGCCCCTTGGACTGCAAACTGAGCGAGTGGTCAGCCTGGTCAGCGTGCAGCGCCTCCTGTGGTAGTGGACTGAAGGTCAGGTCCAAGTGGCTACGGGAGAAGCCCTTCAATGGAGGGCGACCCTGCCCCAAGCTTGATCTGAAGAATCAGGTGAGTGGGACCCTGCCAATCCTGTTTGTCTGGGGGGATTGGGAAGGAACAATTAAACTAATTGTACTATAGTAGAAATTTTCAAAACGATACTATCGCAGTTATACTATTGCGACTAGAGTATTTTTCAGTGCATATATACCATATTTCAAGAATATGCAAACATTACTTATAATTATTGTAAAAGGACAACGGCCTCAACAGAAGTGAGACAAATAATACTGTCTAATAGTGCAAATTATGATTATAGTAGTAGAAATGGAACTAATTAATTTAACAGAAGCACTTAACCTGTCACCCACGTGTAATGTGTAATTCAAGTTTTTTTTCCCCAGTTTTGAAGACTGACACCATGTGTATTAACTTAACACATAATCATATAATTTCACACATGGTAAAGTAGTTGCATGCAGTGTATATAATATACCAAAACGACCCAGTCCAGGTAATCAATGATGCTGTCTTTTAGTATTGAAATATATTTAAACAAATGAGACTTCGTATCAAATGGGTTTTAAGCCACAGAACAACAAATTTCCATGAAAAAGGTATTGTGATATTTTTTGTGCCAGAGTAAATTTATTGTGTCAAAAAATGTAAATGAGAAGAATTAAAAAGCTGACTGAATTATTTCCTGAATATATTCAACTGCTTGCATATACAAACATCAAGCCTTTGGATTTTGTTATACAACAATAAAGACACAGAAAAGAAAATTTCCAACAGAGCATATAGATGTGTCCCTCTCCACTTCCCACCATGGTACACAGATACACACAGAGCTGAAGCAATGGCAGCTCTGTGGAGACTCCGTGCTTCCTGCATGTCCTGTGAGACCAGAAACTGTCAAGGGAGGCTCTGTTTATATAGAGATGGAACCCTCTTCATTTATCCAGCTGTCCAAGGAGGACTTGTTTCTGCGATGTCGTCCTAATGTTCACCATATGATGTGTCTGTATTTAGATGCTGGGATTTCAGGCACCTGAGGCTGGCTGTGTTATCATTGGTTTCCTTCAATCTCCATCTTATAATTTTCTATGTATTCTATGTATGTGCTAACAAAATTCAGTCAGAAATTAGGATTATATATACAAAACCCTTTTTTCCTTAAAACAAAACCTGGCACCAAACTGTATTAATTCAGACTAAAACTGACTTCTACATTTCTTTAACACTTATAGCCTGTTAAAATAAATCATTTCCAAATGACAAAGATTGTCTGCTATTAAATAAAAGTAGTACCACATATGAGGCGAGCACTTCTTAGGGTGAACAATATTATTCTCCATTCCCACAACATTATAGCACAGGCTGTGTAAATAAAATGGCCTGAACTTTGACGGAAACAGCACCACACATATTGTTTGTCCATAAAAGAGTGCACTGAAGGTGCATTTGAAATTGCTTGCCCTTTGGAAGTGTGGGAGTGAGTCGTTTATTGTCACTGATGGAACAGGTCAATACTGATTTAATGTAGCTGGAAACCCGACATGCTTCGATATTCCAGGCTGAAACTTTTGCTGCCAAAGGAATTTTTGGTGAACAGGGAGCCATACTACAGCACAGATATATAAAGTCAAATAGAGCCACTGTGCAAAAATGTATGAGATGAAGAACTGTGATGGTATGCTCTATGGGCAAATGCGAATGTGCATAGCTGGTTTCAAAAGGAATCGATCCACTTGGCAGGAGCCTTACAGAGTAGCATTCTAGTATTTTTCAAGATATTTTTGTTCTTCCATTTGTTAGTTTTCATTGGTAGATTGATATCAGCATCTTCAGCAGCACAAAACAGCAAACAGAAGGAAATGGCCCTCTCAGGCTAACAATACCTTCCCTTAAGCGGAGGAAGCCATGGGAAATTATTTATTTAAATTGTTATTTAAAAATAGCCACAAAAAGCAGCACTCAAGTAAAAAATTTCCATTCCCCATCTGCAAGTCTTTTCAGAGTCAAATGGCAGCCAGTATTGGTGGCTTGTGAGGTAAAATCCACATAGCTGTTTACAGAAATCCATTGAAACTTGATCTTATTTGTTAAGAACAATATTTTATGATTTTAAAGTTGGACTCGCAGGGAATTTTAGAATTAGAACTTAGTGATCATTGTTGACACATCATAGTGCACAACAATGAAATCTGTCCTCGGCATTTAACCCATGTGTGATGTGGTGACATAGCTGGGGGCAGCTAATTCAGGTAAGATTGTTTAATGAGGAAACAATTCTAACAATGTGCAAGATTTAAGAAAACGTATTGGATTTTTAGTAATATATCACTTCGGTACGCAATGACAGACATCCTGACAAAATACATTTGTAACATAAAGCAAAATATTGGTGGCCATTCTTCTCAAAAGAAATAGAAATATTAGTATATTTATATATTATATTTATTTATTTAATTGAATTGCTGTTTTATCATTTTTGCGAACACCCCATTTTTAACAACATTTTAAATGCTAAAAGTATATTTATTGATGTATTTATAAGAGATACTGTTTATAATCAAATATCAAGACTCACCATACAAAATGAAAAAGCAACACAGGTCATACTTGTGTAAATTGTGATGTACCCCACAGCACTAGGTAAACACTGAATACTTGGTGTAATTTATAATTATGGACCAGGTAAAGATTCACAATTTAAAATAGTGTATTTCAACATGTAATGATCTGGTATAGCACAAAAGTGTTTTTAAATCTTGTTTAAATTGTGGCATATAGACAATGAAGGAAAACCCTTGCTAGCATCAGTGTACACTTTGATTTTTTTCCCCCTCCTTCTACTTTTTTCCACACTGTATTCCCCATAGGGTCATGGTTTAAAGAGGAGCTTTAAAGAGGACTTTTACTTTGAAAACCCTCTGCCAGAATGGTCTTTAGAGGACACCGTCACTGGTAGAGGTCAACATGCAGATGAGGCAGATTGCGTGAAAAATATTCAAATGTGTTCATTTGGAGATTTATGTACAGATGGTTAAGTGGCCACTAGCAGGCTTTATAATGTCCCCAGCTTAATTGGTCTCTAATAAGCTGCCAACAAAATATCTCATACTGCTTTTGCTAATGCCTGTTTTAATCTCTAAAAAGGGAGATGAATTTTTATCAGTATCATCTCATAATTGGCGGCAGGCATTGTATTAGTGATATTGGCATACCTGTCTGGCATCGGCGTTAATGTATGGTGAAGTTATCATTGCAGGTGGTTTCGATTTCTGCCCGTGAACAAGTTCTGAGGCTTGATTCAACAGATTATATTGTTTTTTAAATTTTTCTCTGTGCTGGTACTTCTCCAAGGCGTCTTTCACCTTTTTGGTATTCCCCCCTTCACACAAATCACGTGTAAAACCTACATCCGTAGCCACATGGCCCCCTGTGTGATCCCTCTAAATCACGTGTGAAATTTCTCTGCTTGAGAAGTTTATTTTGTCAGAGTGGACAAAGGGAGAGATGTGGGCAAGTTACGCACTTGACCACGCTATTTGTATTTATAGGACAGCAGAGATGCCACGGCGTATAATGTGCTTGTGCATGCCACTTCTACGTATTTTAAGTCATTAGAATGAAGTTGTTTACTTCTTGTACAAAAGATTCACTGCACAGTCTCTAAGTGCTGTGCTATCTAACATGTTCTTCATTAACTCTTAAAAATATACTGATTCTGTAACTGCCTTATGTTGACACCTTGACGCTGGCGAGATTTGATTATTCTTGCTGTCAAGATGGAAAATTGACTTTCCATTCCTGGTAGAATGTACTCTCCACTTAAACACATTAAGCTGGAGTAGCTCTGTAGCAATGTTCAGCATAACTGTGATGCTTTTCAATTAATGGCTTATCAGTTGAAAGGAGAATAACACTGAGTCCAAATAATGTTCTGCCAGTAATGTGAGGGACTTAATCAGTAGATTTTGATGCCTACACAATCAACGTAAAACTTGGCTAGCTATGCTCATTGGCTAGGTGACCAGTTTGTAGTGAAATTAACAATTAACAATTAAAATGTCAAAAAAACGAAGTAGTGATTTAGTAAACATATTACTAACAGTAAAAATGAAAAGAAATAGGAAAATGGATCTTCAGGTTATCATGTCCGGTAATTATCAACTGGAACGTCACCTTGGTTGTCTTAGGCTTAAGCAATTGATCACATTGCTTACGGGAAACATCTAGAAAAATGTTTTTGAAATCAATTTCGAAACAAATGATGTTGATGAAACCTATCACAGTGCTGGATTCAGCACAGACCTCCTTCAGCTCCCACCGAGACTTTTCTGTGAGGCACTGTTACGAGTGTCCTGCTCTCTCCACAGTCCCAGCACAGATGTTGCTGGGGCTGCTTGCACAGCTGGCAAAAAATGATTCAATATGAAATTACAGCCTAAAATTAAATTTACACAGTGCATCTGTCCTTTCAGATCCGCTGTGGCTGTCTCCTTCTTCTGCTCAGATTAGCAAGCTATATTGTGGAGATTCTCAGCGATGACTAAACCAGAGATGCCAAAACACTCATTGACTGGGCACCAGTAGCGTACCATTTCCCATTATTGTTTTATTGGAAGATTGGTTTGCTGAGAGTAGATTTGACTGTCTCTGGAACACTGATCTCATCTGAGATGTTTAACCATGCAAAATATGTTTCGATCTCTTTTTCAGTATGGGGTAAAGTAGCTGATCATAAAACTAACAACAGTTAAATAGTTAAAAACCTGGATAACTTTTCAGCATGTTAACAAAAATGGATATTTATTAAAATGTAGTTATCTGACCTTTATGCTCTGTAACGATTGGACTGGCATTCCTCTTGAGGTGCATCCCACTGTTCCTTGGATCAGCTCTGGATCTTTCTAACCGTGTAAGTCAACCTAATGGGAAGAATGTCATTTTGTTAAAATTGTACAGTAGGAATGTTACTGTATGTATCGCACCCAAAGACATTACCTCCTCCCTTTCCAGTGTACACAGTCAGTATTGTCAAAGAGTCAGGCATGTCATAGAGTGGCGCCTATGTGTTGAATCCAAAAAAGTACTCAAAGCCCAGCAAAGATCCTCAAACAAAATGCTGTCTCACCACAAATAAGTCCAAGGATGTTTTTGAAAATATCTTAAACCCAGACAAGCACTGAACCAACAGGCAGCAGCTATCACACAGCATACAGTGATTACACAGAAAGGGAGCAAAATATGTATATAATATAATATTGTTCTTCCAGTATTGGAGTTAAGACTTCTAGTCTTTATTTCTGCAGGCCCCCATTATGTGCATGACTTAAGCTCTCCATTGCCCACCAGACCTCTGAAACAGGCATAGCTAGTGCTGCAACCTGTGTCCTGTCAAACTTGCATACTGTAACTCACCACAGCCATAAGTGTCGTATCACACCCAAGCACTCAGTAATAGCAGCCATTCACTTGCTGTGCTCGTAGGTCTGTCGTGATGCAGCAGGAACCATTTATTGTGTGGTCCGAACAATTTAAATCATCTTATGGGGAAATCAATTCCTGGCCTGAAACTGGAAATAAATAAAATGTTTTTTAAATTTGTAAGCGCTGTGATACATTGGCGTGTATGCCGGTACCCTGACGTGTGATCTGCTGCATTTATATATCTCAGGCATGTGCGGTCTATGAGCAATAGAGTAAGTTTGCTTTTTTATGCTGATGGTTATAGTGATCTCCTGGACATTCTCTGAAATCTTCTTTTACGACTGCAAATTAAGCAGATTAATGTTATTCACTGATGGTCCCTGAAATTCTTTTCATTTGTCATTATTTGTAAATGTCTTCTACTCAGTGTCCCATAGTGCACCTTTCCGAAGCTGAGATCCGGGATGTTTATCAGAGCTACATAATATTTGCCATGAAAAAAATGCACCTTTCTTTAATCCACAGAACTAAATCAAGACCTCTTCTATCTCCATTCCCTATGTGTGTTAACACAATACTTCCCTGGCAAAAAGAAACAGATTTGAGTGATAATCCACCCCCATAAATATGTACTTCCGCGTCTGGCATTTGGTGCATCGTCTTCAGATTACGGGTTTGATGAGGTGTTATTTGTTACCCATTGCCAAGGTCTCTGCTAGATTTACGTTGGTGATTAGCAACGTCTGTAATCAAGGAACTCTATATTCAGGAAAATGTGAAGAAAGAGTGAAGAAATGGTTTCCTAGAAACTAGTGTAGTGTTACAATGTCTTACTGGTTTTAGCATGTCACAGCAAATTTTTTGCAAATCTCCAGCTTGCTTAGCTTGCGAGAGTGCCACATATTTTCTGGTAAGACCATTTGAACATTTTAGGCTATTCTAAAACTGCAGATTGAGGCCAGGAATGAGAGTTTCATAAGTATCCTCTTTAAGTCATCAGGAAATATGTTAAATGTAGGCTTCAGGCTCACCTGTGACGCTGACAAGGATAAGCATAGATGGATGGATGGATGGATGGATGGATGGATGGATAGAAATGTGAAATATTATTGAGTAGTTCAATTCGGCCAATACAGTATTGCATCACAAACTCATGGGTCCCAAATCAGTCACATGCACTATTAATTTTTTTACTGAATCATGTACCAGTTTTTAATAGGTCCAGACTCCAAGGTAGTATTCACTGGCCGGTTGGCTAGTTTATGAACTTCAGCATTTTTAAAATCACTGGTCCCATAGGAGCGTGGTGTTAATTTCCAGATAGTCGTGGATGCCGTTTTCACAAGGTGCATCTGTGCAGGACAAGTCGACTCCTTTCAATCAGAAACTCTGAGGTCGGACGTCCCGGAGGCCCAGGAGCTGCCAGGAGCTATCAAGCATCACTGAGCTCCTCCTATTCTCCAGATGGCCCAGAGCTTCCCGTTTCGTTAAAAAGGTTAGCTGTAGCCACATCGGCTAATTAGAATACCAAAAAATGAGAAGAGTGAAACATTTTGGCATGCTTAATGTTCACTTGACATCTGACAGCAGTGGAGTGCCTCAACGCCCATCAAATTGGAAAAAAAAATAATGAAATGGCCATCTGCACCATGAGTATTGATATCGTTCCAAAACAAAATCATCTAATTCCCATCAGAGTATGCAACAGTTGTTCCACAAATATATTTTTGAACTGAAGGTGGAGAAATAAATGAAGACGTTCATTGCAGTTTTAAATTTTCAAATTCAATTTTCATGATTAAAACAACATTTCTAAAGAAAATCAACATTTCTAAAGTAATTATGTTAAACACCGTGCATACAGTGTATAGTATAAAATACTTAAAATATTTAAGATATGGGATGCAATGCTAAATTATAATCAGTATCATACTGTAAAATAGTGTGTATTCTTTGGCGTTTTAATTCACATTGTTAGGATACTTTTTATTGAAATAAGAATGCAGTTAGTTTGAGTTAGTTTTCTGGTAGATGTTTTGCTATGTATGTGACAATAGATATGTTTTATACCTGCAATTTGGTAGAGCATTGTGCAAGTATGTGCTGAGGGAAGAATCATTGTGAATCATTGCAATAATGTGACTCATCATCATCATCTGTTGTGGCATTGTCAACATTCGGTAGCATCTTGCAAATCTATTAGCTCCCATGAAAAGGAAATTCATCTCCATAAGTCTCTATGCCACACTGTTGTTTTCGATCATGTACAGGTGACAGGTAACACTCCAATCATTCTGCAGTTAGATTCAAACTGTGACACTTAATGAGGTTTATAAAGAAATGGCTATATTGTGAAACCCGCTGGAAGTCTTTAGAATTCTAGCCAAAGTGTCGGCCTGTAAGAGTTGTTGGAAGAGCCTGTGAGCTTAACTATTGGATGACTGCAGCTGTCAGTTGGGACATTTTCTCTGTAGAAGAAATTTATATTAGCTGTCTCTTTCTACGGTACAATTGTTGAGCTCATGCTGAGATATTGTCTGCTATTGCTTGGACATAAATCTAGTTCCTTAACACAGCGCTGCCTGCTTCTGTCTTATTGCTCAAGGTGATGGATGTAATACCAACTAGCTTATCATTTATGCTGTACTTATATAAGGGATACACATTAAACCAGGGGTGGACAATCTTATCCGCAAAGGGCCGGTTTGTATGCGGGTTTTTGGTGCAACTCCCTAATCAGATTACTAATTAGAGGACTGATTGTCTGAAGAGTCCTCACACCTGGGTTTGACCAGCTGACCTAAAGGTTATCCTAAAAATCTGCATACACACCGGCCCTTTGCGGATAAGATTGCCCACCCCTGCGTTAAACTGGCAGTAGTAACTATTGAAACAAAATAGCAAATTCAGTCCTTGAAACTAGCTCTTGTGTTATGAAAAGTCTGCTCTATGATCGTCGGTCATTTGATAAAGTCAGACTTGCAGCCCGTGACTAGGTCTCCTTGCCCAATTCACTTACAGTAGACAGCGGTGTGTAAATTAGAGTCTGGCTTTCTATGCGCTTGTATCTTAACAAAGCATAAGACGGAGAGCATAAAAGGAGACGCTAAGCAAACTAATGGACATATCATTTCTCTCCCCTGCTGCTTGTCACGCACTGCTAATGCGGACGTCCAAAGGCTCAGGTTAGTGCTTCTCATTCTGTATTTGTGCTCTGCTCCAATTAATGAAGGAAATGCATGCCAGGCTCCGCCATACTTATTTTGATAACCTCTTGCTGCTCCCCCATCTTTAGTGAAGAGTAACAGAGGTTTATTTTGATCTGAGTGTCCTTGGCAAGGAAAACGGGTATGGAGCGCACTTGACTGAAATTCCTCCTTCATTTCATTTACTGCCCCGTTGTTGGTGGTTTGCGATGAGTTTGGGCAATTTGTTCTCTTGTGAATAGTGGGTGAAACCCTTTGATAGTGCCCTCAGAGGAGCTTACCCCAGTGTTGTGTTATGTTACAGTCCAGAGTTGTATCAGAAACAAAAGCTAGAAGGGGTGAAGGGGGAGAAGAATATATCTTGCTTCAGAGAGTGCAGAAAGCAGGGGGCGACATGGTGGTGCAGTGGTTAGCACTGTTGCCTCACACCACCGCCTGGGTTACATGTGTGTGGAGTTTGCATGTTCTCCCTGTGTCGTCGTGGGGTTTCCTCCAGGTACTCCGGTTCCCCCACACAGTCCAAAGACATGCTGAGGCTAATTGGAGTTGGTAAATTGCCCCTAGGAGTGCATGTGTGAGTGAATGGCAACAGTGTGTGAGTGTGCCCTGCGATGGGCTGCCCCCTGTCCAGGGTTGTTCTCTGCCTCGTGCCCATTGCTTCCAGGATAGGCTCCAGACCCCCCACAACCCAATAGGGTAAAGCAGGTTGGAAAATGAATGAATGAGTGCAGAAAGCCATTACTTCTCCAATCATCACCAGATGGTTTCTTGTTCTAAAGGACAATCTATTTTATTGTGCTTAGTTTCCAGCAAGTTATGTTTTTGAAGCCTTTCCCAGTACAATTTGCAATGCCTGTTCCAGTTAGATAATTATTAAAACTGCCACTTTTTGAGCAATAATTACAGTGGAGATTGGTGCTTTTGCTTGACCTGTTGCCATGCGATGGTGGGATGGTTTTAGTCAGCCCGTCTGTATTAGGAAATCCATTATGTGGTCTGTAATTTATCTGTAATTTGGTGACACTTTGTAACTAAAACAAACGGTGTAGATGCTCCGGACAAAATATACATGCAGATGAGTGTGTGTAGTAAATGTGATTGACCTTTGAGCCCATTGTGAACAGCTGCAAAGACAGATGGGAGATAAGAGGTACGAGGGCTGACTGTAGTTTTCGATACTTGGCACCATTTTTTCCACCTTAAGCAACATTTTGTGTCATGTGAATTCAATATATATTTAAGCTTTTATAGTAATGACTTTGTATTATGTGTTTTTTTTTTGTTTTTTGTACTTATGTGTTACTGTATGTTAGGCTTTTATAATTGCCAGGTAAAATTGTAAAGGTAAATGTAAACTGGCTTTGATTTTTCTTAAATTTTTTTAATTTTAATTTCTCTGTGGCACATTTGTGTAGCCTATCGAAACTTAACCATTTGCACGGACACAAATTCCTTTCATTTTTGGCAAGTAGACTAAAATCTGATATCTTAGCAGTTACTTAATACTACAATATATGGTTTATAAGATGTTTAATCAGTAACACCTCGAGAAATCAAATTAAAAAAACTTAAACAAATGTGTCACATGAAGGTATGTGTTTCCTTATTTGGGTGGTCTTTGTGTTGCCCCTTGACAGTCACCATGACTTCGCCCTTGTGTGTCCCCAGGTGTATGAGGCAGTGCCATGTCACAACGAGTGTGGTCAATACGTGTGGGTGCCCGAGCCCTGGTCAGCGTGCACCGTCAATGCTGTAGACGAGCAGCCGGGCTGCGGTGAGGGCGTACAGAGCCGCAAAGTCAGGTGGGTCCACCTCTCCTCCCTACTGCCACCAGTGCCAGAGATTTGAGCTGAGTATCTCCTCCCATTGGCCTCTTGGCAGATGCATGAAGAGGGGCGGCGAAGGTCCCACCGATATCGTGGACGACAGCCTCTGTAACCCTGACGACATGCCATTCATGGGCCAGACATGTTCCCTGCCGTGCGCTGACGAGTGCGTTATGTCACAGTGGGGGCAGTGGAGCTCGTGTCCAGCAGTAAGTGTGGCTTGTTATTTATGGAATAATACTTGACCATCCAGCTCTTGCCGTGTGTTAGCCTGGAGCCTACCCCAGAAGCACAGGACACAAGTCAGAGCATACCCTGGACAGGATGCCAGTCCATTGCAGGGCACATGCTCTCACATTCAGGGCAATTTAGATATACAAATATGCCTAAACGCATGTTACTGGATTGTATAAAGCTTTTAGCCAAGGTCTGAGTCACACATTAACTTTGTTTATGGTACCATTGAGATAAATGGGTGTCCATCAGAAATTCAGACTAGAAAGTTGCACAGCAGTGTATGTATGTATGTGTGTGTTGATTGTGTAGTAAAAATGATGCATGTCAAGGTCTGAGATATTTTGGATGGTAAGCCAACATTTGGTACTTATAGTTGTCATATTGAATGCAGAGGAAATGGGCAGAGGTAAAGGCCTAAGTGACGATGACAAGGGCCAGATCATTATGGCCAAATAACTGGGTCAGAACGTCTCTGAAATGGCTGTGGTGAGTATCTACTGAAAGTAAAAACTACAATTCGCTGACAGGGTTCTGTACAGCCAGGATTTATCAATGCATGATATGAAAGAAGGATTTCACATCTGATACAAGTCAACTAAAGGGCTACTGCAGCACAAATGACAGATAATTTTGATGATGATCACAGTACACAGGGCATCAAGTCATGTTGTGTATGGCACTAGGTAGCTGCAGGCCAGTCAGAGTACCCATTCTGGCCCCTGTCACCGTCAAAAGTGCTTGCAATGGGCAAACAACTGGACCTTGGAGCAATGGAAGAAGAAGGCCTGGTCTGATGAATCCTGATGATTTTTCTGTTCCATCATGTGGACAGCTGCGTATGTGTCGAGCATCTAAGGGATGCATTGGACCGACAAGTCTGATCCCCAGCTGTAGCCCAGAATGCAGCAGGGCTCCATGCATTTGTGTTGTAACACATCACTCCCGTGATCATCAAAATTGTCTGCCATTTGTGCCAGAGTAACCCTTCTGTTGGTAGATATCACACAGGATAACCTTCATTTACATCTTGCTTTTTGCAGTCTTGGCTGGTCAACACCCTGTTGAAGGATCATAAGTACTCTCATTAGGTACTTACAACAGCAGACATTGAACACCCCTATAAGCCTTGCTATTTCAGAGATGCTCTGACATAGTCATCTGACCATAATGATTTGGCTCTCAGGTCATTAACCCTGCACAAAATTTTGATCACTAGTGAATGTTAGCTTACTGTCTAATATATTCCAGGCCTTGTCATGCACCGTTTTTCATGAGATCAACATTGTTTTCTTGACATAACATATACAGTATTTGCACTGTTGGGCAAATAGAAACAAGCACTTTCCTGTACAGTTGGCCAGACAGTCTAAATAGTGTTACTTAGGCTTTTTTTGTTATAATTTCATACGATTTATCTGTTTTTCCAGGAAAGTTCAAAGCTCTCTTATAGCCTTCATAAACCCTTTGTTTTCCTGCTTTGGAACATTGGTTGAACATTGACACTGGTAGTTTTCTTTGGGCTTCATGTCCTGGTTCCTGATTTAGTCTGTTTTTCAACTTTTTCAACACTTCAACCCTCTGGGAATTACCGAGAGTTGCATATTAGTACAAAATGATATCATTTACATAATTTTAATTCGACCTTGCAACATAGTAATATAACCTATGGAGTAGGTTGACTACATTCTAAAAACAGTATTTCTTTTATCTTAAAAATCTGCGCTTTGCTTATTAATAACATCATTTGATGTTTAATGTCTTCCCGTATGTCCCATGTCGTTGTCAGTGCCTTGTTTTTACTGCAGTGCTTTAGCATCATACTACCTGTCACACCTTCTGTAGCCATGTGACCAGAGCACAGTACGGCGGCGTTTAAGGCAGCAGCTGAGATTGTCACTGACCAGGAAAAGCTGCCCAGAAGACAACCAGACGGAGAGCTGCATCCTCAACAGCAACTGTTTTACTTACCACTACAATCTCTCAGGTACATTCAGCTGGTTAATGCACTGCCAACCCTGGGGGGGTGAAGTGTTTCTCAGTGTTATCACTCTGGGGCCCTTGGGGTGGGAACTTAACCTGAATTGCCTCTGTAAAAAAAAAGGAGCTGTGTTATAAAAACAAAAAAAAATTATACTTTGTGTATGTCACTGAGCGTGATCATGCTGTAGTGGAAGATTATGTCAAAACTGGGTTCAAATGCTACAAATGGATTTTATTACTCAAAAAACTACAATGCTAAAGTCCACTTAAGAAAGGTGGACACAAAATGATGGAAAGTTCTAAGCATAATCTCCCTGACACTAAAAGAACAGAAACCACTATATACTAAACTTGAGTTAACACAAGCACACATCAAATGATGTAACTTAGTAGGCTAAGCTACTCCTCACAAACCCAAACAAGGGAAGCAGCCTAAGCAGAGTCAGCTGGGGTTCATTACCTCAAGAGGTGGACTGATGATACATTTCCACAAAGAACCAACTGATAAGTTTAACTGAGCCCTCTACCATCATACATTCCATCTGCCCACATTAAGCAGCTAAAATAAATTTATACTCTCTGTATTAAACAGTTTTGATATGGTTTTATTTCCGTACAAGACACTGAACACAAACGTAAACACTTCGCCTTTGTGTGTGTGTGTGTGGTAGACTGGAGTACGTGCCTATTGAGTGAGAACGCCATATGTGGACAAGGCAAGAGGACAAGGCTTCTAGACTGCGTGCGCAGTGATGGGGAGGTCGTGGAGCTGAGCATGTGCGAGGAGGTTTGCTCTCTCTCATTTTCAATTTTATGTAGGGTAGAAATGTGACACTAGAGAGGAGATGGAAAGGGTTTTAATGTTCCAATTAGTTGTGTTATTTTCAGTAAATGAGGTGAAAAGTATTTAAATATTTTACTGTCATGCTCATTGCATACCCCTAACAAAAATGTTTTTAACCTCATAAGTGATAAACAGCTGATATATAACTAAACATAATGAGTAATGTACTTTTCTTTTTCCTTTACAGCTAGGTTTAGTTAAAACCTGGAAGCTCGAAGTTCCCTGTATGGTGGACTGTCCAGTTAACTGTCTGCTTTCAGAATGGTCATCATGGACTCAGTGCTCACATACTTGTGGCAGTCAAGGTACTCATACATAGATTACTAAAATCATCAAATTATAATACATTAATGTTTTACCTATAAATTAGGCTCTAAGCACTTTCTGTCCCTAAGCAAGGGATACACATTTTGGGGAGGGAGGGATGGATGGATATTTGCTCAAGTAACACAACTGGTGGACAAAAAAATGTCATGAGCCTAGTGTCACAAAGGGCGGGTATCATATGGTTGAAATATTACATAGCAGATTTTCAGAAAACCTACATCACACTTGCTTGGTCAATGTTTTGGTGACTTCCTTGTTTGGTCTTGGTAGTTTTTGGAGTGGCTGAATATTGACACTGCTGTGAAGATTAGCTATGCTCCTCAAACATGTCATTGACGTCATTGGTTGGTAGAGGATGGTTTTACCCTCTTCTTAGTCTGTGGGGGTCCTGGTTGTGGATTCTGCCCAATGTTTTACACCCTGATGATAGTCATGAGGGTTTTGGAACAGTTCTGAGAAATATCCCTAGTACCAGGGAGTTAATAAATTGCAAGGTAAGAGCAATGTTTGTGAATGAATTCATCCTTGTGAAACTTCAGAAAATGTTGGGTTTCAGAGCTTGGCAGCTTTAAGGTGAAGAGTTCCATGGCGTGTTTTTATGGGGATGATTCATCAGATTGCAGCCCACACCTCCACTCTTCAAAAATGTATTACTTATGTTCTTTCCACCATTGGAGCTCCAGACATATGTTGCAAAGGATTATAAGTTATTTTAGTGAACAGTTTAATGGAGAGAAGGTTTGCATCAGCATGGAAATGTCACAGCATTCACTGATAGCTGTACCTGCTCTAGCATTTATTAAGCAACTTCTGGGTTAACCATGCAAAAGAGACTAACTGAAAAAGAGAATTGACCTGGGACTACAAAACAAAGTAAAGCAAAAGAAAATGTTTTGACAAAATTTAACAAATGTATATTTCGCTCAAATTCACCTGAAACATGAGAACTTTTATGCATAAATTTTATGCATAAATGTTTCTGCTTAGCAAAAATACCGTTAAGGTGTTCATGTGTAATTATATCTGCCTTGGTGTACACCTACGCTACAAAGTTTGTTTTCTCTACAACCCAGGCTATTGTATGTGGCGCTTTCTGGGGTGTGACATGTTATTTTCCAGTAATGATGTCTCCAGTTTCCTCCCCAGGCTGATAACGCACTCCTTAATCATTTCTGCTGCCTTTATAAATGAGGTTCCCGCCATGCGTGGTCGTTGATGTCTCCTCATGCAGCAGTGCTAAGTGCCTATGCACACAGAATAGCAGAAAAGCTGGGAGGTGATCGGTATCTGGGGCAATCAAGTGTTTTTCATATATTACATGTGGTCATTATTCAAAGGTGTGTTTGTCCAAGCGAGGTCACATCTTGGAGAAATTATATATAAATGTTGTTTTATTTGCAAATGCAATCTGTCCGTCAGTTCAGAATAACTGATTGTCATGTTCGCACTACTGTAAAGTGGAGACCATACCAGGAAGTTAAGGAACAGCCTGAAACACATACAAACACAACAGTCAATTTACAGTCATTCTGAACACTATAAGGAGGTTTAAGTCTGTTCATGTGACCTTTGGTCATGCTATAATTCAGGAGGAACCTATGAGGCTACAAGGCTGCCTGGTGAATTGCTGTGGCCATCTTCAAAATGACACTCAGTGATAACATCAGGATGTGCGCTAATAATGTTTTTTTCTGTGATGCTCAACAGGATTCAAGCTAAGCCATATAATTATTTCATGGTACCTAAGAAGAGCTTGGAATTTAGCCTCAGTGCATTTGTTGGGTTAAACCACATCATTATTTCATGAGAGCCTAGTATTTAACCTTGGTGTATTTTGTTGTCTCTGAAGTCCCTCCAGTCTTCCAAGCAAATCAGACTGTCAGCTGGTTAATGAGAAACACTGGACAGTCTTCATTAGTCTTCATTTAGCGGCGGCTTGTGTTCTCCCCTCAGAGACTCCTATCAATATGCCGGAAGTTTCCCCTGGAGTCACTGTCATGCTGTTAATTAGAAATCAGAGCTGAACATAAACAAAATTAAAATTCAGAAAAAAAGATGCTATTCCAATATTTAGAAGATTTTAAAGTTGAGTCAGGAGAGCAACGTTACGAATTTGTCTTCCCCTCTGTGTATCGGGCTCCTAATTGACAGTTGTGTCTTTATGACTCTAACAAAGGTCTACATTTCCTCCACATTCGTTGACAGCCCTAGGCTGTTCCTCCAGGGCCTCTAAGCATCAGTAATTCAGTAATTAAGATATTGATTAATTGAAGACTAGAATACTGAATTTTCCACTCGGTTCTATGATAATATTTGTCCTTTGTACGCACAAATAAGTTTACTGGACACTTCTTCTCATTGAATCAAATATAAAATCGGTCAATCATATGTCAGCAGCACAATGTACAAAATCTTGCAGATACAGGTAAGGAGCTTCTGGTAATGTTCACATCAAACACCAGAATGGGGAGGAAAGGTTTTTTGATTTACAGTAAGTGACTTTGAACACGGCGTGGTTGTTGGTGCCAGATGGGCTGGTATGCGTATTTTAGAAACTGCTGATCTACTGGGGTTTTCATGCATAAACTAGGGTTTACAGAAAATAAGCCAAAAAAGAAAAATCATCCAGTGAGTAGTGGTTCTCTGGGCATAAATGCCTTGTTGATGGCAGATGTCAGAGAAGAATGGTTAGATTGGTTCAAGCTGATAGAAAGGCAACAGTAACTCAAATAACTACTTATTACACCCAATGTATGCAGAAGACCATCTATGTATGCACAACATGTTGAACCTTGAAGCAAATGGGCTACAGCAGCAGGCTATGGTGGGCACAGGCTTACCAAAACTGGGTGTTGAGACTGTATGGTGACCTAACCTGCACGCAATATTCAAGGTGGGGTCTTACCAAGGAATTGTATAATCTTAGCATCACCTCCCTTGACTTCCCCATACTGGCGAGAGTGGGACATAGAAACATCAACATACACACAGGACTTTCTCATAATCAGCTACCTTTATTTCAGTGAAACCCATAAAATATCTATACCTGTATTTTATATTTCTGCTCCCTGCATGAATTACCTTACATTTATCCTCGCTGAATTTCAGCTGGCAGGTATCAGCCCCGTCACTAATTACATCAAGATCTCGTTGTAGCCTCTGTGCTGCTAGTTTCTTTTAGCAGCTACACCGCCCACCTTGGTGTCGTCTGCAAATTTAACCAGTTTACTATATGTAATAATGTCATTATCAATGTAAATTAGGAACAATAATGGTCCTAAAATTTAACCCTGTGGTACCCAACTATGAACGTAGGCCCACTGTGACATTGTGCTTTTAAGAACTACCCGCTGCTTCCTGTCTGTTAACCAGTTTTCAATCCAAGCTGCTACAGTTACTAAAATCTCTGCAGCTTTGAGCTTAAGCAGGAACCATTTGTATGGAACAACATCAAAGGCATTCTGGAAATCTAAGCTGATAATATCGTAGGCCTTTTTGTGATCAATTTCTCTTTTAGCTTCCTCAAAGAACTCAAGTACAATAGTTAAACAGGACCTGCCTCTCTGAAATCCATGCTGGCTATCCCTCAGAATATTATTTGAATCCAGGTAATCTACCATTTTCATCTGGATTATAGCTTCCATTTCTTTTCCAGTTATGCATGTTATACTGATTGGCCTATAGTTTGCAGGATTACTTCTATCCCCCTTTTTTTAATATGGGTGTTATATTAGCATGCTTCCAATCTGAAGGTACCGCACCCGCAGATAAGGATTTCTGAGAAAGTAAAGTTAAAGGGTGACTGATAAGCTCTTGGGGCGACATGATGGTGTGGTGGCTGGGACCTGGGTTCAAGTCCGCTTGGGTTCCATGTGCGTGGAGTTTGCATGTTCTCTCTGTGTCATCCCCACATTCCAAAGACATGCTGATTGGAATTACTAAAATCTGCATGTGTACTGTACAATGGGCTGGCCCCCCCTCCTGGGTTGTTCCCATAGCTTCCAAGATAGGCTGTGGACCCCCTGCAACCTCAAAGGATAAGTGGATAAGTTGGAAAATGGATGGATGATAAAATCCCTCATCTCTTTTAAAACTATAGGTAAGATGCCATCAGGGCCCTGAGATTTGTTTATTTAGAGCTTAGCTAGGCTTTGTACCACATGAGCCATAGTTGTACATATATTGGTCATAGACAACACTATTTGTCCTAAATCGTGGTAAGTTACTTGTGTTCTCTACTCTGAACACCCATGTAAAATAATCATTAAACTTATTTACTAAATCAATTTCATTTTCAATTATAAGGCCCTTACTACCCTGGAAATTAGTGATTTCAGGTTTTAGAATTGGAAATTGAAATATTGGAAGAAACTTTTAATGTCATTCTTAGCCTCCAATACAACTTCCTTTCTACATTCCTCTTAGCGAGTCTGATGTTATTTTTTTAACTCAACCTGTAGACTTAGATGCTCCTGCTTTATTTTGAAATCATTAGTTATTTTCCATTTATGGAAGAGAGCCCTTTTCCTCCTGACTTTATTCTTAATTTCCATAGTAAACCACTTTAGTTGCCTAGATTTAGTTTTGCTGAAAACGGGTATGAAGTCCTCCTGCACTTGCAACAATGTGCTTTTAAAAAAATTGCATGCCTCTTTACCAGTTTTGCTATTTAACTCCATCCAGTTTACAGTTTCTAGTTTCAGTCTAATACCAATAAAGTTAGCCTTCCTAACATTGTATGTTTTTGTATTGGACTTTTTGGCTCTTCGGACACTAATATTAACCTCAAATTTAACTATGTTATGATCACTACTGTCCAGTGGTTCCAAAACCTCTAATTTTCCAATCCAAATTCTGGTTATTAGAAAAAAACAACATTAAGAAGGGCTTCTCCCCTGGTAAGGGTATTAACAAACTGAGTAAAAAACCAATCCTGTACTAATTCCACCACCTCAAGTTCATTTACAGAAGAGTCAGAGTCTGTGTCCCACTGTATCCCAGGTAAATTAAAATCACCCATAGCCACGACATAATTTGTATAACTCATAATCCTGATATCGTTGTATAACATTCTGCTTTCTTCTGCAGCTACATTACTATAGGTGCTGCATAACAAACACTGACAATTAGGCCAGTTGAGTTTTTAGCGTCTAGGTTTACCTATACCGTCCTTTTTATATTTATCAGTGAGCTCCTCTGCCTACAAGTTTTCTTTTCCGTATACTGCAACACCACCTCCCTTCTTGCCTATCCTGTCTCTATGGAACAACGTATAACCATCCATATTATATTCTTCTCCATCATTGTCGCTCTGATCCTGTTTTCTCCCTTGTATCCTGACCTTTCTCTTGGCAGGTCAGATGGTGCGATCTAGGACCATGTTGCAACAGGCCCATGAAGAAGGGCGCCCCTGCCCATCCCAGCTGTCCCAGACCAAACCATGTCCCATAAGACCTTGCTACAAATGGGTTCTAGGCAAGTGGTCTCCATGCCGTGTGGAGGTATGACCTATGAAGATCTGAGAATCTTGTTTTGGTCTTTGTAGATTTAACTTTGCATGTAGTAATTTTCTTTGGGTGATCTGGATGCGAAACAGCTGAATCTGTAAACACTTGATCATTTTCAGCCACGGAAGTGTACATGCTGTTGCAAGCATGTTGAAAACTGTGACTGGTTGGTGCTGGTTGGTCTTAATC
Source organism: Mormyrus proboscirostris (assembly GCA_026779585.1). NCBI lineage: Eukaryota > Metazoa > Chordata > Actinopteri > Osteoglossiformes > Mormyridae > Mormyrus > Mormyrus proboscirostris. The sequence goes on from JAODKF010008262.1 coordinate 22,812, forward strand.
TTGTTGTTAATTGTTTTAGCTTTAGTCTGCTGCCATTTTCTGTGTAATGTAATGAAGCTCTCCTTGGATAGCCCAAAACCCACTCTGCATTTAAAAAGAACCACCGCCACTTGTCAGAATATGTTAACTCCTATTATACTTTCAAATCCAGCATCTGGATTTTTATATCACAGACTTTCAGGGTGTCAGATGTCTGGGAATAATGGCACCTCTGCCGATCCTAATATATCATTACACTTACTTTTTTGTTTCAGGTCATCGCTCTACATTTTTGTTAACTGTCATTTATTTTGTCGGAACTGTAGGTGAAATTGCCTTTCCATAAAAAAGTGAATTAAGAATAACAACGTGGTTTATGTGGGGTGCCGCACTTCAAAGTAGCCTCACACATCAATTCTATTTGATAAGATGCCAGGCTACTTTTATGTGAGGCACCCTGTATATGGCAGAAGGGGAGTGTCGCACCTTCAAATGTATACAGTTTAAAGAAAGCTGGTGCAATTTTTTGACCTGCAAAGCAGTCATTCCTTGACTGGTTCACTGTAGTGGAGAGAATCGCATAAGCCTCTAATGAGCACAAGCTTCATGTTTTGGTGGGAAAAGAAAAAAAATGTAAATTTAAACTTAAATTTCAAACAGTACAATCTACATTGACCCAAACTCGTCAGTGTGAAATGAGTTAAAATTGTACAAGGTTTCATGTTTCGCTGCATTTAATTTAGCATATTCAGGGTTTAGATTATGAGTTAGTGAAAAGGTTTGCTTATCTGAGGGGTGGCATGTGACTGAGCAGACTAGGCCTCTATGCCTGTGATCCAAAGGCAGAATAGTCATATGTCAGTGGGCTCCTTCAGCAAGGCCCCACCCCCCAGCTTTCTGGGCACCACAGTGCGACTGCCCCTATGCTGTGACCCATAGGGGCAGAAAGATGGGCCATTTCCCCATGGGGATCAATAAAGTGTCACTATAAATCATTGTATTTAGATGGTATTTTATCTACTCTCAGTTGGTTTTCCTCATACTTTGGGTTTCAGTGTCGTATCATTTGCTGTTCCCCAGTAGTGGGTGTACACAAACTCAACCAAAGTCAGCTTGGTATACAAAGAAACCAAAAAAATTACAATGAGATTCCTGTTTTCTCTGTTCTGCTTGCTCTAGATAAAAAAACACAGCACAAAGCTGAGAGTTGCTGTGTAGACTCACAATCATCTAGGTTTTCTCATGAGAAATCATCGTACACATTTTAAATTATATATAATTTTTTGCTGTTGGCACTTGTAAGATAAATCATTCATACTGCAAAGAGCACCTCACAGAATTAAAAACATTCCGTGTTTCCGCCAAGAAATTAAAAATATCACTAATAATAAAACAGAGTGAGAAATGTTCCAGTGCCAAATCATATCACTTAAGGGTTGTTGTGACCCTGAGCCATTTGCTTTTTCTCCTATCCAGGGTGCCGAGTGTGGAGAGGGAGTTCGAGAGAGAAACCTGACGTGTGTGGTCCACTGGGGGGACCCTCTGGACCTCTCGTCATACAGACCTGTAGAAGAGGAAAATTGCAAGGACAAGGAGAGGCCAGCCAGCGGACAGGAACTCCAGCTGACCTGCTCAGTACCATGCCCCGGTAGAGTGCTGTTTTGTTGTCTTCATGGCAGCAAACACCAAGTCAATTTATTAAGACAACAGTCCAATAGAGCTGTATGTGTATTCATTTATATGGGGGCAGTGAAAGGTAATTACACACTAGAGTGAAGCTTGGAGTTAAATCATTATATGGAATTGCTTAGCATGTGCAGTAATTTAAAGCAACCACATTCTTAAATACCATAAGATTCACTGTAACGGCTGATGCTATACACATTATATGATACAGCCCGTGTCACAAATGATATCTGACTACTTTAGTGTATAATTAATAGCTAAAAAGCGACTTACTTTAACAAAGTGCCTGAATAAGAAGGATAAAGTACTGCAACTATATCTGAATTATATGATTCATAAATGTAAAATAGTAAATGGTGTATGTGACATTACTGCAGTGCTCAGTAAGTGTGAATGTGCTGCTAATTCAGAGAACAGAAACTCTGGAAAAAATGAAGCTACAAATCCAACCGAACTGTGCCACAGTACAAAGGAAGTTTCTGGGGGACAATGATCAATACATTTTCAAAACATGACATAGGATCACATAATACCGTTTATATTGATACACTTTTGTCCTGCATTATAATTAGGGGTTTATTAAAGATTTTGAATGAAGACCAATAATATTCCTTCCTGGTTGTAAGCAACGTGAGATCTTCAGTTATGACATTACATAGAATCCTAGTTCACAGGTAAAATCAAACCAGTCAGTCTCACGTGGAAATTGATGAGCGGAAAACCAATGAATCATTGTTACTTAGTTAATTTTGTTTAAAATTATTGTCAAATAACTCACATATTAAAAATACCATAAGCTGTTAATATGTTTTTAATAACCCAATTACTGCGCTTAAATGACTAGCTCTGTAACTGGGTCATTAAAAACAAATAAAAGCATCTTATTCAGATTATCTCATTTAAACTTAGTCATAGTCAAAACAAAAAAAAAAAAAAACTTTCTGTATATAGACAAAGGTATTGGGACACAACTCTTAATCAGATGCCTCCTTTGCAGTAAGTCAGTTTGTAAAATCTCTTCCCTGCTGGATATTCCACGATCATCTATAAGTGCATATTGCAAAGTGGAAATGTTTAGTAACAACAAAAACTCAGCCAGGGAGTGGCAAACCATGTAAAGTAACAGAACAGAGTCACCAAGTACTGAGGTGCATAGTGCATAAAAGTTGCCAATACTCTGTTTCAACTGCAGAATTTCAACTTCCTTTGGAATTAACCCCAACACAAAATCTGTACGCCGAGAAATTCATGGAATGGGTTACCATGGCCGAGCAGCAGCTTGTAAGACTCACATCATCAATTGTCAGATGGAGTGGACTCTAGAGCAATGCAGTTGTGTTCTGTGGACTGATAAATCATGATTCTCTGTCTGATGGACGAGTTTGGGTTTGGCGGATGCTCACAGAACGTTACCTAGTGAGCTAGATAAAATTTTAACAATTGTGAGCTATTAGTTGAGTTCTCCCCAAATGAGCTTGATGGACCGAATGGCCACCAATCATTTGTTAACTTCCTATGTTCTTATGTTATTTCCTGCCTGACTGCACTGTGCCAACTGTAAAGTGTGGTGGAGGTGGGATAATGGTATGGGGTTGGTTTTCTGAGGGTGGGCTAGGCCCCCTAGTTCCAGTGAAGGGAACTTTTAATGTTTCAGCATAAGAAGACATTTTGGACAATTATATGCTTCCAACTTTATGGGAACAGTTTGGGGAAGGCCCTTTTCTGTTCCAGGATGACTGTACCCCAGTGCACAAAACAATATCCATAAAGATATGGATGGGTGAGTTTGGTGTGGAAGAACTTGACTGGCCTGCACAGAGCCCTGACCTCAACCCATAAAACGCCTTTGGGATGAACTAGAATAGAGATTGCAAGCCAGACCTTCATGTCCAACATCATTGTCTGACCTCACAAACGCTCTTCTGGATGAATGGGGAAAAAAATTCACGCATACTCCATAAACTTGTGGAAAACCTTCCCAGAAGAGTGGCAGCTGTTATAGCAGCAAAGGGGGGACCAACTCCATATTGATGCCTATGAATTTACAATGGGATATCATAAAAGTTCCTGTCGGTGTAATGGTCAGGCACATACTTTTGTCCATATATTGTACATTTACATACCTGAAACATGCATGCAGTTCTTTGTACTATGCAGAAGGTCCATACTGAAATTGATGTGTCTTTACCATTCTTTGTAGTGTAATGACCGGGTGTCCCAATACTTTATCCATGTAGTGTAGATCTCACTTACTTTGTTACTTGGGAAAATGCATGTCCCGCATTCCTCTGTATGTTCCATTAGACCAGGACATTCAGAACACTCTGTTATTTCTGGCAAATTAGCGATACACAATGTTTTCTCTGAAGTTTTAAAATAAAAAGAGTAAACACAGATTCATTGTCCTTTTCCCTTCCACCAAATTCTCCCCTGAGACACTAACTGAATGGTTTGATTTTAGTTTTGAATTCTGGGATTTTGTGCAACAACCAGCAAGGAATGCTCTTGGTCTCTATTCAAAATCTTTAATAGAGCCCTAATTGTAACATAATAAAAATATAATAAATAATAAATGTAACGTAATAAAAATATATTGCCATAAATGGTATTCTGTCATTCTGTATCTTGTTTTGAAAATATATCAATATACTGTAAATATTCAATATACCACCCAACCCTACCCTAATGGTTGGTCTTTTTTCATTGAAGCTCACTTCTGTTGTGTTGAGTGAGTTTTTTGTTTTGTATGTGTTTTCAGAATTCGTAAAATTTATGTACTGCCATACATTTACATTTACATTTACAGCATTTGGCAGACGCCCTTAGCCAGAGCGACTTACATAAGTGCTTAAGACTCTG